>CABPRJ010000965.1:985905-1215373 GCA_902439185.1 Cinara cedri | reverse complement strand
GTAAATTGCACTATAATTTAATGTAAAGAAAAGATTATGTTACAAGTTGCCGCTTAACTCCACAACTTCTACCAATCGAAAATCTGAAAGTGGATAATGTATTTTTACGCGTGTAAAAAATTAACCCTTAGACATTTAACAAGATAATTTTTAATCCCAACCGTATCAAGTGAATGTGTGATATGTTGAGCATACCGAATCATTTAAACTGGTAGATAGGGAAAATTAAAGCATATTTACTAATCAAAAATTTATACTCAAAAGTCAGAAATCAGAATTTAATTTGAAATAATAGTAATTTAACATTATAAAATAATAAATAGATACGTACATAGGCACATTATGATTTATAATAAATTTGTATATAGCCTATATTATAACCAGTAATAACTGATTATTAAGTACCAATTATTATTAAGGATTGAATCCTGGAATAAAATTCCATTTTTATAATTTCAGGACGGAATTCAGTAAGTAGGTAGGTATTAGACTTTTCATCCATCGTTGCGGACAATGTATCATACCTACAGAGCTTTTATAGGTTATATCCTAAGTATTCATTCATATTATACAATATATTATTATTGTTATCGATAGATTTTGAGCATAGCGATTGGCATATTACTTTTACATGTTATACATTCTAAGTTAATCGAGGAATGGTTGGTTTAAATATTTTTTCAAGGGTTTAACTATGATGTGTGTGTGATTTTTTCGCATTAAATATTTCATTTGAATCAAAGAAAACCTGTTTATCACCTGATTCATTCGTTTCCACTCCACTGACCCCTCCATTACCCCCGCTTATTGATTGTACCTATCAGAACTATTTACAATTACTATTTTGATATAGTGATATCTTATAGTTTCATAGTGGTTCAGTTGTCTTACTTAATACTTCATCTTCTTACGTGTCATAGGAAATACCCAGAAAACTAGTCTTGATTTAATATTTAAAATAGATACCTACTTATATTAAATTAATTAATTTTGAAAATGACAGGACGTGCATTACATTTTGTGTTTAAAGTAGCCGAGAGAACAAAAACTATCAAGTTCTACAGAGAACTGTTGGGAATGAAAGTAATAATAGTGTATATTATATAACTATTTTTAGTATTTTCATTTATTTAAAAAATACATTTTCCATAATAAATATACCTAAATATTGTATTTATTTAGATTTTGAGACACGAAGAGTTCACTGAAGGTTGTGAAGCTGCATGTAATGGGTAAATATATTAATATAATAATAATATTATAACTGTTAATAGTATAAAGTATGGTTAACTTACAAACCCTCATAGAGTAAAACATATAGTATAGCATACCTACTACCTATTTAATTATTATCTATGTTATAGACCATACGATAACCGTTGGAGTAAAACTATGATGGGTTACGGACCAGAAGATACACATTTTGTGATAGAACTAACCTACAATTATGGTGTTGATGATTATAAACTTGGAAATGATTTTCTTGGCATTACATTAAAATCTTCAAAAGTACTAGAAAATGCTAAAACTTTTGGTTGGCCCATTGAAGTAGAAGACGATACTTCTTCATATGTTGTAGCACCTGGTGGATATAAGTTTTATGTGATTGATGAACCTCAACCTGTTGATAAAGGTATGTTTATAAACCCAAAATATATTAATTTAAATAATAATAATAATAATATGGTCTAATTTTAACCATAGATCGTATAAAAATATATATAAATAGGTAAATTATGCTATAACCTATGTTAACATGTTGTGTATAATTTGAAGTTATTTGTTTAATTTTGTTATAATTTTACTAACAAATAAAAAAAAAAAAAAACAAATAGATAAAATATTACTTTTTTTAATTAGTTCTTTTTGTTAAAAAGATTGCAATCGTGGAAAAAAAAGTTATGTTAATAAAACTTAAGGGTTTGGGTTTAGACAGAATTTTGATTGATAAACAAGTTTACTAGGTTTTGATGGATGTGATTTTAAATGTTCTGAAAATGATATAGATATGCTATGATAGATAAATAAAAAACACCATATTTTTGTTCATTGATATTGCAACTGGTCATAACCGTCATAACCTAGTAAACTTATTCATCAGTTAAAATTAAATTTTACCAAACCCTACCCTATGTTTTTGTCTAACTTTTCAATATAAAACGTCATATTTGTGCGTAAAAATAACCAAACTTCTTCCCCTAGTGAATATTGGACAGAAGAAATCTTACCATTAAAGTGGTCATTATATATAAAAACATATTCTAATTTTACAAAATTAGAACATTTTGAAATTCAACTCCTTAAACTAAATTTTAAAATTAATTTATGTGTAATTATTAATTATCATCAATCTTTAAATAATTTAGTCTAGGTCCTACTATATAATATGTATAGTTATATATGCCAATGTAAATTAATATTTGTATCGTTTGTAAATAATTAAGTTAAATTAAATTATTTTAGATCCTATTGTTAATGTCATGTTATCATCTACAAATTTAACAAATTCTGTGAAATTTTGGAATGGCATACTTGGTTTGAACATTTTTAATCAAACAGAATCTTTGGTAGAATTAGGATTTGATGATGATCAAGCCAAACTTAAATTAAGAGATATCGGTAGGTCATTTTTAAATACTTATTTTATGAACAACGAGTTTTAAAATTGATACATTTTTATAATAATAATATTTTGATAATATGATTGTAGGAGAGCCAATTAATCACGCAACAGGATATGGAAGAATAGCGTTTTCAGTTCCTACGTCTGATTTAGAAAGTTACCAAAAAAAAGCAAAAGATAATCATTATACAATTTTAACTCCTTTCGTAACTTTAGACACACCAGGGAAAGCCTCAGTGTCTGTTGTGATATTTGCTGACTCTGTAAGTATTAATTATTTCAGTACCTATTAAAGTACCTTTATTTAAATTTCAATGTATGCTTTATGTGATGACTAAAGCTAGGTGGGTGCTTAAAAAAATTAATTTACAAAATTTTTAAAGTAATTAATTCATGTTATTCTATTATTCTATTTTGTTTACAGGATGGTCATGAAATTTGTTTTGTTGGAGATAAAGAATTCAGGGAGTTATCTCAGTTTGATCCGAATGCAGAAAAGCAATTAGATAAATATATTGTTAAAGATGAAGCAAGAAAATTAAAAAATTAAATTCTAAAGATTAAAATCTATATTTATTATACTTATTTTCTATTAAATATTTTTATATTTATGTTTTTTGAAATTTTTAAAAGTAACCTAAATTTATTTGTATAAATATTATAGTTTTATATTTTGTTATTATTTGTGATTCTCATAAGGAAGGTGTTTGTTTTAAAAATTAATTCAATATGCATATAATATAAAACCTTTATCATTTTCATTCACTGTTGTCTAGATGTTTTTACTTGCTCTCGTACCTCAACTAACTTTTCCTGTATCCTTATACCCTCAGTGTCCTAAATGTATTTTCCCTTCTTCTGTATCTTACTCCTGTATCCTACCCGACAAACAGCTTGCTAACAAGTAACTTGTTTTTTTGATAAAATCATAACTATTAACTGCAGTCTGCAATTTCAAAATTAATTTAATGATATTGTGGGTAATGATAATATGTTTCATACCACAATGTACCACATTTAAATGTAATAACTTCAATTTTCCCTCATTACTAGTGATTTTAGCTGCATGTTACCTAATTATTGCGTAGGCATATTAATATTAAATTATTAATAACATTTTAATATGTCTTTGGATTAATTATCCGTACAATAATCTGAAGGGTGTGTTCAAAAATGTATAGTTAGTAAAGTTTACTCTTATCAGTCTAATCGAATCTATGAAGAATTTTCAGGAACAATAGTTTGTTGATAACAAGCCACATAATCGCAATATCTGAGAAATACTTGCAAGCAGCATTAAATGTAATGAATACCACATTCCAAGAGTATAATAAGAAAATGCAGCCAAGACCAAAAATATAACACCAGAAAACAAATAAATTGTCCAACTAGACTATTTCAAATACTTAGGCAGTATTATAACGAACAATGGGGAATTAAAAGCAAGGTGGGCCAAGCGAAAAAATGCATTCCTTTTAAAAAGAAAAAAATATTGACGTCAAAAAAAGAACAAAGCAACGATGAAAAGGCTTATAAAAACATAGGTCTGGAGTGTGACATTGTATGGAAGCGAGTCGTGGACAATTAATAAAAAAGAGAACGTGTTGGAAGGTCTGGAGATGTGGTGTTGGAGAAAAATGCAGAGAATATGCTGGACTGAAAGAAGATAGAATGAAGACGTCTTGAGGATAATAGATGAAAAATGATCATTGATAGACACTATAAGGAGATGGCAGTTGATAGTATACACGTTTAGGCATGGGGATGAATTGTATAGTTTAATAATTGAAGGAATAGTAAAAGGAACAAGACGAAGAGGAAAATCCAGTACGAAATATATTAGCCAAGTAATGCAAGATACAGGAGTCACTTCCTACAGGGAGCTCAAGAATATGGCGTATGACAGAAAAAAATGGAAAAGACATTTATTATAAAAATTTGTCAAAAACCAATCTTCGGATTGATAGAAAAAAAAAAATACAGGCCAATACCTACAAATATAAAATATTAAAAGTATTTTATGTTATAATCAAATGAATTTCTAGTATATCTTTTACAATTATTATAAAGCTGGGGAAATAATTCTAAGTGATAAGCGTCATGTTTGTTGACAAAATCAAATATACAATACAGTATAAAAGTAGTCATACTGCAGTTGTGAACAGTGGGCGTTAAACCATTTTGATTTTTATCGATTATCGCTGAGCAGCAAACCCTATCAGCATAGTTTATGATCACAATCCAATTCAATAATTACAAAAAAAGTTTTTATTTAATTTAATGTGGCCTTGTGTTTTGTACAATTGTAGTTTGACTGTTTAACCTAGGTAGTTTTATATATTATATAATATTTCAATTATCACGGAAAAGTAAACATAATGTAGTATGGTCACTTTGCCGTTGAGCATTGATATCGCTTATCGCTTTACCGCTTACTGCTCTGAAGTATATCCCCAGCCTAAGTCTACCCTCTGAACTCTATATCATATATCTCACCATAAAGATTTATATTTATCACAACTTCTTATCATATATTGAGATTTTTCTTTATTTTCATAATCAATGGTAATAAGTATTTTTTGGCAAAATTTTAAAATTATATATAACTGACCGAAATCAAAATTGTGACAATTATTTTCGCTCCTCCAATCTTCATACTTCTTACCTAATTATTATAATCATGCGTAAATTCAATGTTCTCGTTAATGTTTTATCAAATCGTTATTTTTGTTCAAATAAATCAAATGTACTTGTCTACAATTGGAAAAATAAAATCAAAGAACCATTAAATTATAACAAAATATTGACATGGTATATCTGTGGTCCCACAGTATATGACTCTATGCACATAGGGCATGCGAGGTTGGTTTTTATTTTGATACATTTTATATGCTTATCAATATATAATGAGAAAAAAAAATTGTTTTAGTTGTTTTATAAAATTTGATATAATTAGAAGAATTTTGGAAAATTATTTCCATGTACCTGTATTTCAAGTAATGAATATTACAGATTTGGATGATAAAATTATTTCAAAAGCACATGCCTACAATAAGAATCCATCTCAGATAGCAAAGTTGGAACCATTAATTTTTTTTTTTATAAATGTTTGATATTTCGTTACCTAATTTTAAGATTCTGAATGTTTTTAGGAAGTATGAAATTGAATTTGTTGAAGATCTAAAATTGTTAAATATTAAACAACCAGATATTATGGCTAGAGTAACAGATTTTATTCCTCAAATTTTAAACTTTATTCAAGACCTTCAAGAAAAAGATTTAGTATATTCTTCTGATGGTAAGGTTTTAATATGTGTCTATTTGTTACGGTTAATGTTGTTATAATTGGTGTTACATTACACAGCATTATACAACACCATTACCTAACCTATTTTGTGCTATTAATTTTAATATTAGAGTGTATTGGCTGATTAACTAACTTAAGTATGGGGTAAGCATGTTGTTTGTGTTTAAACATAAGTTTTTTCTGGATATTTTAATTTTTAAATTGTAGTATTTCACATGCTTGTAACTCACTTGAAAATTAAAACACCGAGAAAAAACCAACGTAAAAAAAAGACAATGTTTTTACCATTAAGTTTGATAATAGGCTCATACATTCTAGTATTAAAAGTAACAATACAAAATCAGTTTTTATGTCCAAAAATTATAAATATAACGACATTAACTGATTTTACAACATTAACCATAACATATATATGATATGGCTGATGTTAAATTTTCATTCTATGAAATTAATTTTGTGCTGTTTTTTTTAATGTTAGAGTAAATTGGCCTAGTACTAAACTTATAGATAAGAATATTGTCTGTGTACATTTGTTTTTTCTACATTTTAATTTTTAATCCGTGTACCTATGTGAATTATTATTTAATTTTAAAAATTATTGTATCTCGTTAAAAATGTAAATACCGAAAAATCAATGCACAAATTGGGTTGCCAACCTGTCGTTATGAATCTCTCACTGGTTTATTAAAAAGACCTTTATTTCAAGCTGATCAAGAGTTTTGACAAGCGATTGATATAAATATATCATCTTCGGCATCATTAAAAATATCAATGCATTAATTGAACTTGTTTTCAACTATAAGAATAGTTTGTGGACGGTTAAGAGGATTTGTTTGGGAGTTGATTTGGTTAGAACTGAATTAGTTTTAAGAAATAACTTATCATATACATGTACAGAGTTCTTTGACACAATTAAAAATAAAAAATGTAATAAATGCTATATAAAATACCTCAAAACATATCTTAATATAACCCTTAACTTAATATTTAATTTTTAATTATTTAAATACTGAAATAAAATTTCATACAAAATGATGACTTTTATTTTTAGACAAGGAGCTGATATTTTGTAAATGAAAAGTTGGTAACCCCATGTGCAAACACAGATAATATTCTTTTCTTTAAGTTTAATAAAAGGCCAATCAATTCTCATATTAAAACTAATAGCACATTTTCAAGGTTAGCTGTAACATATATACATATATATAGTTAATTTAGTTAAAATTGATGCAAGATAGTAGGTATAATTGGTATATAAATAAGTTATGTTGAAAATGTAAAAAGGTTCATTGTTCTTTGATACGACAAAATACAAAAGATATGGAAAGTTATTCAAAGTGCCTAAAGTTGTAAAACATTCATTTAAAAGAAGTAATTTAGATTTTGCTTTGTGGAAAGCAGCAAAGGCAGGAGAACCTTCATGGAATTCATCATGGGGCCCTGGAAGACCAGGATGGCATATTGAATGTTCTGCTATTGCTAGGTACTACTAATTTTTTTTTGCATACTATTTGAATCTCACATACTTAGATTTTAAATTGATTTAGACATTTTAAGTTTTATTTATTCTTATAGTTATTATTTTGGATCCAGTGTTGATATTCATTCAGGAGGAATAGATTTACTTTTTCCGCATCATGAAAATGAAGAAGCACAATGCTGTGCATATCATAAAGTTGATGATTGGGTCAAATATTGGATTTATACTGGTTTCGTCATTCACCTTATTTTGAATTTATAATTATTAATAAAATAATATAAGTTAAATAACTTTATTATTCAGGTCATTTGCATATAGGAGATAGTATTAAAATGTCAAAATCATTAAAGAATACTATTAGTGTTAAAGACTTACTTAAATTATATACTGCCAATCAATTTCGAACTTTATGTTTATTATCAAACTTCAAAAACGGTAAATATTAAATGATATAGTATACATAATTCTTTTATAAGTGCAATAAATCAAATATATTGGGTAAAACTAACTTAATATGAATATGTTAGTTTAGTTGTGGTTTTTATTTTATAAATCTCATAATTTTCTAAAGTAAAATTTATTTAGAATTTAATTTGAAAACAATTTTCTTGAGGTGATTAGATACGGACTGATTTTTTTGAATAAATATACTATCATTGTGCAATCAGTTAATAAGTTAATCAAGCGATAAGAATTCTAAACATAGATTTGAATTTAGCATCAAGTCTAAAACAAACAGGTGACTAAAATTTTGAATTTTAAGTCATAAATTTTTTTTTTAAATTTTGTGTAAAGCAAAAACATTTTATTACAAATTTTATTAAATTTTTTGGTAGTAATATAATTGTATTATAACAATAATAATAATAATAATAATAATTCTATATTTATAGAAATATAAATGACAGTAGTATATACCTATAATATGTAATAATAAGTAATTTTGTATTAATAATAAGTTTATTTAAAGAAAAGAACAAAAAAAAAATAACATATAATTTTTAAATATTTATGTAAACTTAAATATGTAATAATATGTGATATGAACAGTATAATTAATTAAGAGAACAATAGGGTGATAACCATAGGTAATAGAAAGAGAGAGAGTAATATGAATAAAAAAATTAAAAAAATAGTTACCTAATTAGATCAAATATTTGGCCAATTGAATAATGCAGTATTAAATAAATCTAAATAGTTAGTGGAAATTTGCAAAAGTATATAATGTATAATTTGGAGAAGTAGAGGAAAGATAAAAAATTTTTTTTTGGAATTAGATTGGTTTACTCTAAAATTTTAAACGCTCAAGAATTTCAGGACAATTTATAATATTATGTAAAAATTCATACAAAAGTGTACAATTTAAGATATTAAATATTATTTTAAAGAGGTCTCAAGTAGTATTGTACCCAGAATGTGGAATATATATGATAAGTATCTTAGAAAATAGTTGTTCTGAGTAGTAGATAGACTATGATTTTAGGTTATATTGTTAGTACGCCAAATTAAAAAAAACATTGTCCAAGTGAGACTGAACTACTGTTCAGTTTATTATTATAGTGTTTGGTTATTTATCTGTTTGCAAATTTCTATAATATAGATTAATTGGAGGAAAATTTTTCTCTAGTGACAGAGCTCTGCTGCTCACAGATGTTTTTTTCTGTCTGTGAAAAATTGTTTTCAACCAGAAATCTTGTTTCAAAACAACAACAAAAAGTTTTTATATCAAATTTTAGTTAGTGCATTCATTTTTTTGATTTTACTTGCAATTTTATAAATAATATGGAATAACAAGACAATTTTTCCAATAATTCGCGGATTCTATTATTTTCGATTTAATTTTTTTATTGTACATAATTCAGTTCAAAAAGTTTAGACTTATACTAAGTCTTTTAGACTTCGTAATTTTATTGAATTTTTGAGCTATTTTAAATTTTTAAGATTTTATTTGGTTATGTGTAGATAAAAATGTAAAAAATTGTTGGCCTTTTAATTTAGCCTCATAAGATGTACTTATTGGAAAATAAAAATGAGCATAATGTATGTATAGGTAGAACATTGTTTATTGAACTTTCTGCAGAATAATTTTTTTGTTAATAATGGTTATCGTTGCAATCAGTATATATAAACTAAGTTACCCTATGTATCCTACCTTCTGAACTAACTACCCACCTAACAATGGTTCTCCCATGGTGTGAAATATGTCAGCCTCTTTTATTTTATTATTTAACTGGAAAATATCAATACTCTATTCTGGAATAAAAATTAACCTAAAATGCTCAATCCATTACTGAAAAAGTAAAAACCAAAATAAAATCTACTCAGTAGTTTTTATGTGATGTGTGCAAATAGTCAAAATACTTTGTATTACAATCGTGACTATTGAAAAAAATAAAAAAAAAAACAGTAAATTGTTAATAAATAAATTCTATACCAACAAATAGAATAGAAATTAATTAGAATTAGTTTGTATGGTGCAATTATTGAAAAAATAGATTAATTATTAACACTCAAAAGATTGGCTGGAGAGTATACGTTTACAAAATAACAGACACATTTATAATCATTTACTTCTTAGACAAAGGCACTGTTTAACTCAAACAAAACAAAAAATGGCTTATACATGATTCAGTCAGTATCCAATCTCCTTAATTAACAATAGCAATCTAAAATTAATGTGATTAGTTTATTCACTACTATACACATATTATAGTACATACTGCATGTCCCAATGATATTATTTGTACAATATGTTGATTGAAATTATTTTTAGATTTGGAATTTAGTGATAATACAATGAATGTAGCATGTGGTGTATTAAACAAATTTGATTCATTCATTATGAATTGTTATACTTATTTAAATACATTCAACAGTAATTATATTCCTGATAGCAATTTACTAGAAGTAAGAAAATATTGTACTATAACAAAATATATAATTTTCTTTTTATTATTTAAGTTTAATTTATATTTCAGAAAATTGATGATATTGAAAATAATATAAGAAATAGTTTAATGGATAATTTCAATACATCAAAAGTTGTAAATTTACTTATTGAATTAATTAATGTATTTAACAAATTACTTACTACGGTAATATTTGATTCACTACATTATTCTAATTTTTAAAACAAGTATAAAAAAAGTTTTTAATTTAGGAATGCAGTTTTAATTGTTCAAAACTGGAAGTGATTCGTGCTTTAAATTTAGTATCTAAGACTATGGATTCTTTTGGAATTGATTTAAATAGCTCCCAGGTGATATTAAATAACATTAATACTATTTATTTTACAAAAATTTATTAAAATATTGTCAATAACAACATTTATAGGTCAAGTCTGATGCTGAAAATAATTTTATTGTTGACATCACTGTTAATTTTAGAGAAAAACTTAGAAAATTGGCATTACAATCCGATTCTGAAATAAGTAAAAAAGATATACTTCAACTTTGTGATATTTTAAGGGCTGATCTTTCTATAGCTAACATTATTGTACAAGTAAATTAACAAAAAAAAAATATATATATATATATATATTATAATATTCTTTTGTTAATGCCTTAGGATATCAATAAATCATCATCATGGAGGTATGATGGTGTTACAAAGTTAAAAGCCAAAGAAAGTCCACATCAAGATTAATTAATTCACCATTTGTTAAGTATGTTTTATTTTAGTTATTGCCATAGTAATAAATAATTTCATTAGTATTTAAATAGAATATATAAGTAAAAACACAGCAGTAAATCCCTATCACTATATTAAAACTTTCTCCCAGCTGACTTATTACCATTGCAATATTTAAATTGTTTTTATTTATAATTTATCTAAAATGAATTAAGGTTTCTAGAGTTTAATTACATATAATAGATATTTTTTATCTATTTTTTTTTTTTTTTTTTTTTTTTTTTTTTTTTTTTTTTTTTTATAGTTTTTTGATATTGATGTCGGATGTGGTATGAAATGGTAACAGTTGAATTATCGTAAAATATGAGTATTGACAGGTTAAAATATTGATTGTTTATACAAAAGAACAAATATCAACTGTCAAAATAACATGTATTAAATGCCGGTACTTGTCGTAATTTAATAATGTAAACCAATATAGCAATATTATTATCTCGCTTTATACAATACAATAAACGATTCAGATAAAATTTGATAAAAATCTGATCGGGTTTTCTATCCTTTAATGGGGAGCCAGATAAAATGATTGAAACTGAAAACATATGACAGTATACAGTTAATCATAATACATATTGGTGTTTAATACTATGTTTAAACTTAAAATTAATTAAGGTAATCAATTAATCTCTCACTCGCTGTATGAGGCAGACCAATCTTAAGACCACCTTCTCCTACTCCAATTGATTAGAAATTTGTTCTCATCATATATGTTATATATTTACAAAGTTATTAAAATACCAGGAAATGTACTATTTATTTTTATATATACTTTAATTGGACTTTCACTCATAAAAAAAAATAGTGTTCTCTCAGAATTATGTGGTATGTGTTTAAAGATCGGAACACTTTTATTGATATGTATTGTGTTTACACATAGAGAAAAAAAAGTATGTCCCAGGCTAATAAAGACGAATGCAGCCACTGTTATAGGTAATTTAATATATATCTTTAAGCAACAATAAACCATTGCTAACGAAAAATGATTCTAAGTGCAGTTCAGTTGATAGTGATGCTTTGTCAAAAGTATATATGTCATATTATCACAAAATAAATATATAGGCAATATTTATTTTCGTTAATATTATTTGTTCAATATTGTACCAATTTTTCCAGTTGTCCCATGTTTTTTTTCCAGTTTTTCACATTTGCTTGGAAAAATCGAAAAATGACCTAAAAATATTACCCCAGTCAGATTTCTTTTTAGAATAAGTGTTATTATTGTAAATTGGAGCAAAATTGCTAGTAGAAAAGATGTTAACAGCAAAAAAAAATAAATAAACAACATTGTAAAACCAATACATTCCTTGCTCCACTTAGATTTTAAAAAATTGAAAAATTAGATTTGTTCCGCATCATTTTTTACTCAAACGATTTTCGTCAATATTTGAAATTACAAAAATTACTATATTAAACTAATTTTTTTTTGTACCACAAAATAAGACTAGTCTTAATGAACTTCCTGTTATATTTTCAAGCATTTCTGTCTAGTCTAATAATTTTACCATGTCTAGAAAATGCAAATATAAGTTTTCTATGAATATCTTTAACTGAATTACATCAAATAACAAAATTGAAGAATAATAAAAGCATTGCTTTCATAAATTTCCTGTTTTTCTTATGTTTTATCCTGGTTTTTCCCAGTTATTATGAAAACAGCATGGAAAATCAAAAAATGACCTCCCAATAGTACCATCTAGACAACATTCCCTTTCAGAAATGGTTCCACACATATATATTGGAGCAAGATTTCAGGTAGAATTTTTGTACACGGTATAAAAAAATAATAAACATCTTAGTAAAACCAATATATTTTTCACTACACTCAATATCTAAAAGTAATTTTGACTTATATATTATAATTTATCTGACTGTTTGCCATATCAATGCACTTCTCAATAAACTAAATCTAGAAAATTCAAATTTTGGATTTAATTATTTTCTAAATAGCATAAAGAAGTTTTGCAAGGCTTTCCTACATGTGGTATATATATAAGGTATCATTAAAATATTTTTTAAATAAATAACTGAAACATAAACATGTAGTTAATTACAGTAATGATAAAATAATAATTTTAAAACAAAATATTAAAATATGTCAATCATAGTAATAAATAATATTTATTTAAAAAATATAATTTAAATAATTAATCATAAAATAAGTTATAGGATGATATCTAGTTCAGAGATTAATTTTGCATAAAAGTTCCTTTTACAATTTAAGCAATCATTAAGATAGAATTTTTGAAAATTCAAATCCTAAGGGGTTGATAATGGGTGTCAAAGTTATTATGAAGAAAAATTGTAGTATCAAATAAATAAATAACTGGTAAAACATATTTTTGTCAGATTTAATTTGTGAGGAAAGTAATCTTGTTCCAATCAGAAAGTGACATGCATTATGGATTTTCAAAATAATGGGAGGAAAATGGACAAATAATTACAGCATGTGACTTTACCAATTTCATTTTTAATTTATACAGTATGTTTTCTATCAGAAATATAACTTTGATCAAAAAATTACAAGAAACCTTTTGTTGCATTTTAGATCTAGTTTCTGAGTAAGTTTCATATATTTGTATTTATATATTTTGTATGGGCTAATTACCCAATTGAACAGTAAGTAACACAATATAAAAGTACATTAAGTTACAACAATATATATAAATAATAATAATTTAACATAATCAATAGTAACAAACAAAATAATAATAAAAAGGTGGCGGTAATGAACCAAAAAAACTAATATAATAAGTCAAACTAAGAGAATCTTAGGTGCTCATTAGCCAGACGCATCATATGATGGATAGGTTTATTTTTACCATAGTTGTTGTGGTGAAAAAGAATAGCAAAAGAGTGGCATCTAATTGAGTGATTAGGAACTCTGAAACTTATTAAAGAAAGGTTATAGTGAGCATCCAGATAACCATCAATCAACTTACGCAAAAATACAAAATTTGCTTCAACTCTTCTATCTGCTAAAGACATAAGACCAAGTTTATTCATTACTGGACTATAGTCATGAGGTGGGTGAAGGATTTCTAAAGTGAAAGAAGTAGAAAAACAAAAACATCTCTGGACTTGCTCAACAAGAGAAGAGTCCACTGCAGTATATGGGTCCCAGAGAATAGAAGAATACTCCAAAAAAGATCATACAAGAAAGCTATACACAGCTTTAAAAGAACTAGAGAGGTTGAATTCTATTGACGTGTGAATAACAAAGCCTAAAATCTTTTATGCATGACAGCAAACTTCTTCAATATGGGAGTGAAATTCATGATTTTTTGTAAAAAAGAATGCCCACGTTTTTACTAATTACAGTAGCAATAACAGAACCGTTAATCAGGTACGTACAATTGATAATAGTTCTATTCCTAGTAAAAGACATGGCTGAATGCACCTAAGAACAAGTAGCTCAAAAAGTTTCTAAATATGATTTTGTATCAAAATACGCCTATAATTTTTTACATTAGTTTTATCTCTAGACTTAAAAACAGGTGTAACAGAACTAATCTTAAGCATAGAAGAAAAAGTACTTGAGTCAAGGGAATGACGAAATATCAGCCATAGAGGATAGCAGAGAGCAGATTTTATAGCATATAAGAATGTTCCAGGCAAACCATTAGGACCAGCAGATTTTATAATTTTTAATAAACCTAATTCAACATCATTAATACTGAATAAACAATTGGATGGCAGAGTAAAATGAGAAAAAGGAATCTTAGGAATATTTTCTGACGATAGAGTTACGTAAACTGAGTTAAAATAGGAGAAGAGGCTAGAAATTGAATCAGAACCGGTGCCAATTTTGTCGTCAAAGTGTATAAGGAATAACATACGTTGATTTATAATCCCGGACAAAATCCCAAAAAGATTGAGGATTCATTTTGAGCATACGCTCAATTCGAGATAGAAAAAATTTGTAATATATTTTGTATTCAAATTTGTAACGTGCATGGAGATTGGAGAACACCTCATAATCCCTAAGACAATGAGATATCTAATAGATGGTGTGAGCCCGCTTTTTCGCAAAAACAATAGAGTTGAGGTCCTTTGAAAACCAACGGGGGAATTTAGAAGGACCATTAGTAATCTCCGGAACAAAATTCAATACGTACAAATGCACAGCATCATACAACACGTTGGTTGCCTGGACTTCAAGAGATTCAATGGTTTTAAACCAGTTAAAGGACGTAAGAAAAGAAAGTATTTTGGGATAGCATGCACAACGAAAGTTAAAATATTTGTGAGTTATTAAGAGGGGAAACATTACAGTTTTTAGAAAATTTAATTAAAAGTTCAGAGTTATAAGGATCACACGGAATAGAGACAACTTCCGATTTTTCTACTAAAATGTTGGTGTTATTAGATAACACGAGATCAAGAAGACCACCAAAGTTATTGGGAATCTCAGTTAGCTGAAAATAGTTATTGGAAGCAAATACATCGGAAACGCATTGGACTCTAGAGCCGGAAGACGAGTAGTAGAGGCCATAGTCGTCATAAGACTAAAAAATATCAGAGATATTACAGTCGCCACAAATTATAAACACACAGCCTGCGTAGGAAAAATAACAGATTACACAACTGATATGAGAGACTCGTAAATAGGAACAGGGCTATTAGGAGGAATATAAATAGAACATATAACAAAGGTAACATTATAAACAAGAAATTTAACAATTAAATGTTCAACACTGTTAACTAAGAAAGGTAATAACTCACAAACAATATCATAGCGAATGGTAATAAAAACACCACCACCTTTAGAAAAAATACTAGTGTAGTTATTAGGGTCACATCTAAATATAGCATAATTAGTTAAACCTAATTCGTTATCCAAAGAAACATCAGATAACATGTTTCGGATGAACAGATAAAAATATAATTGAACAAAGATACATTAAATTTAAAACATGATAGTTAAGTTCTGAGACCCCTACAGTTTTGGTAGAAGCCTAGTGATGACAGGGCATTATGGCTAATTAGTTTTTTGAATTTCCATCAAAAATCATATCTGGACAAAAACGACCCCAGAATCTCTTAACGATAATTCCATCAGGCCAAAATGTAGGTTCAAGTAGATCGTGGAGTTTAACTGGATATGGAACGATACATACTTAGGATGTTTAGTGACCATCCGTGTCATTGTAATAACATCATAATTAGAAAGCAATCCAGATTTCAACAAATCAGCGGCGACTTGAGGGTTAAACCACGAAACGAACAAGTCTGAATATTTTTGAGGAGCAGCAGCTAAGCCAGTAGAAGAATTTTTACCAGATCCAACAATTAATTTAGAACGGTCAGTCGTTATTACTACGCTTTTATTCGTAGCTGAAACCACTAAGAACGTAGATGGTATAGGGTTAGCGGCTTGTGGAAAAGTACCAGTGGAACTAGGGATCACGATACTATTTAGTTTCACATTCATTAACCGATTATTATCAGAAAGATTTTTGATCTCAGAGACGACTGACTGTAATATAAATTCAACGTTGGTTGTGTTGTCCAATGGGCTAGACTCTATGGAGTTACCATTGAGATGCAGCAATAAGCTATCGCTCACTTTCACGCTCACAGGGAGTGATGTATTTAAAATAAAATCAATCAGCATAGGATTGGTTCATTTACCGAGCTAATTTACAAATAATTCCGAATTACCAGTAGTCATGGCACACACAGCATGGTAAATAATAAATTAGTAACAAGATCCCTTAAATAGTGTAAGTAAGCAATTAGTTATTCGCCAGCACAATAAACAAATAACTTCCAGTAGAGAAGGACGGACGTTTGGCGAACCGATTTCGAAATGATGAAGACAGCAGTTAATCACACAACAGCATTATCGCTTATCCGTAGTTGAAAATTAGATATAGTAAAAATAAAGACGAAAAGCGTAAAAACGATGTGCTATTTTTAAAACGGTCGACAAACAAGCGATAAGAACACAACGAACGTACGTATAAACCATTGAACAGATACAATGAGATTGTGTGTATAAATTTATGTGTAACGAATATTATAAATATTTCATATTTGTACATAAATCGTTAATATTACAGTATTTTAAAACATATGTAAACAAAATTTTCTAAAAATAGTTTTTCGTTAAAAATGGTTTATTATTTCTTACAAATATAAATTAAATAACTTAATGTACCATGCCTTTCCTACTTCCTACCTACTAGAGTGGCACACCCGTTACCAATATCACCTCTTTCATTTTGAATTGAATTTTAAGAATTATATTGACTTATATTAAGACACATATTATATGCAGAGTGGGTTTTGTCATGAACCAGCAATCATCTCGGAGGGTTTTTAGTGCATTAAATTTTTTTGTTTTTTAATCATTGTGAAATTGTTTAAGCTTTATTTTAAAACTATATTTAATTTTTACCCCTACTCCATATGCCTTAAACAAATATATACTTTTATTTTTCAAATAGGACCCCCTATTTTGAACATCTATTTGGATAGATTATATTTTTTTAGAAATGTTGATATGCATACCACTATCAGATTTACCATTTATGAGTCAAAAACAGTTTAAATTTAGACTGAAGGAGTAGAAAAGTTATCAATTTATTATTTAAAAAAATATATATGTAATTTATTACCCTTGTATATACTTTTTGCAGTTAATCCTCCAAGAAAATTGCTGGTATATGATAACAAATCACTTTGTATATTGCAGCGTGATGTATATGTGTATATATTAAAAATATTTGAATTTTGATAAAAAATATATATATTTATATTTATAATCTAGCTGTTTCTTAAATGATAGAAATACCATTCATATAAAATAAATTATTTTTCTAAAATGTTTGTTATAATTTTTAATAATAAAATAATATTAATTTTAATGTTCTAGGTCATCATAGGAACAACTAATAATATGAGAAGTATTTTAGTAAAATTAATCCTATTTAACATTTTCAACAAGAATATTTGTTTGAGAATGAAAAAAGGCTTAGGGTAATAAAATACTTTCTTTCAGTCTGTAGTATTTATATTTTATATGAATATGTAAATTTGGTATTGACCCACAAACGTTAAAACTACGAAAGGATGCAAAACATGAATAACCATACAAAATATCGTAGATAATAAAGTAATACCGACATAAAAAAAAAAAACAAAAATGAAAAATGAATAAATATTATATATATATTTATCTAATATTAAATAATTTAAAATTGTATTACAGTGTGAAAAATGAGTGAATTTTACCAATTATACAAATATAGATAAATTAATAAATATTGGATAAAGCAGTATATTGTACAAAAATATCCACACATAAAAACGAAAAAAAATTACAATTTTCATGAACTTATATATTACAATTATGTAGTTATTTGTATTTTCTACTCAAATATACTGTTTGACTAGATTTGAGAAAATAATACAAATAATTTATAGAAACAATCGAAGGAACTTTCTATCACCATTTATTGAGTCTTAAAACAATATGTTTCTATTTTTAAATCTAAATATTTACAAATTGAGCCAAGCAAAGGGTCTTATTTTTAAAATAGTATACATTAGTGATAAAAAAAAAAAAAAAAAAAAAAAAAAAAAAATGAAGATCAATTGTTTATTTGATATACAACATATATCCATAATATTTTCACACAATTATTAAATAAATATCTATTTTTTCAAATAATTTGCAGGCTATTCAAAAATTTGTTTATACCGTAATTTAAACTATTGAGGTTTTTCTTTTACCATTTTGTAAATTTTAGCAGTCATACGATAATTGAATAAAGTCTTACATAATGTAACATAATTTAATAGCATAACAAATGAAAGATAAAATATTTGATGCCATTGAAAACTAGTGACCAGTGCAATAATCAATAAAATCATAAATGAAACTTGAATAGTTGCTAATGTCAAAAATATTGTTTCTGAAGGATTGATAAAAATTCTCTAAAAATAAAAATAGTTTCAATCATTAAATTTAAAAACGTATCAATGCCTAAACTAAATTAATACAAAAAAGTTTGTATACCTGATACTTAATAACACTAATTAATATACTTACATAAAACACTTTATCTGCAATTTTTCCAGGTTCAGCTACATTTGATATCCCTTCAGCTTTATATAAACATTGATTATGCCTAACTAATGAGCCCTGTTGCCACACCACTTCTTCTGACCACCTAAACATTTAAATAAATTGTAAGCAATTTGATAATATTATTACTATGAGAAATAAGAATATTAAATATAGATACTTACAAATGTATAGGCAAATGAGGACGATCTAATTTTACTCTTTTCCATCGACCTAGGTGCATAGCTGTTTTATGTAAATGATCAAAATACCTAGATAAAAATAATCATAAATTGTGTAGCTAAATATTATGTAAGGTATTGATTAAAGCAAAAAACTTATTAGATTAGTAATGATGAGTTAAATATAATTTTAGATTTTAAGCGAAGTATGGAAGTTATAATTTTAACAATTTTTTTAACTTTCTGTTTACAATTTGTTTCATAATATTTTTATAATTTATTTTTGATTTTCTGAAAATTGAAACATAAAAGAAACAATTTTTAAACTTTTATTTTAATTCTAGCTTCCATACTGAATATTTTTTTTTAAATGCAATAATTATAGCATTCAAAATTAACTTACACATTTATCACTACTCTGCATTCTGAATTATGATCAAGTAATGTATGATAAATGTCTAACATACAATATATGTATTATTAATTTTAATTAAAACATATATTTTTATTTTTAATGACCAACACATTTTCATTATTCATGCAATTTTAAGTAGTAACTACAATTTGATATTTGGTTTAGATAAATTTTTTAAAATTATTTAAATTTTGAAGTTTGATAAAAACAAATGAAGGGCAATGGGGAAAAATGATAATAGTAGAAAAATAATAATAATAAATAGAATAATTAAAATATTATCATTTTGTCATTTGTTTCTGGCCAAATTGGTATGTGATCAAATTGGGGCATAAAGATCACAGACTGTGATATAAAAAAAAAAAGGTTTAAATATATGATCTGATAAGGTTTTAATATAGTTCTGAAACTTTAAAACTGCAATATTGACTATTATCATTCTTCTCCGTGGCTCTTTAAATGTATTTCATGAATTATGACTTGAAATTTAAATATAAGATTTGTAGATCATTTGTAAAATTTATTAATTTACTCAAAATTAGAAAAATCTTAACTGTTAATTTAAATTGAATTGTTTTATTAAATTTGTAAGTAGTATAACTTTTTTAAAATTGTCACAAATATTTAAAATAAGTAATAGTTACTTACTTAACTGGATAATAATGAATACATAACATCATTCCCATAGTCATCATTACAAAAAGAAAATGCATCAACACCCAATGTTCTTCATAAATTACATATGTCTAAAAAAATAAATTCAATATTTATACAATAGTATATTTTAGTATGGTAAAATAGTGGAAATTGAAACTTGAAACCCTTAAAGTATTATTGATACTAATGTCATGCATATACAAAATGACATTGCTCTAGCTTAATTTGGAGGCCTGAAGTATTATACACAGCTAAAAAATGACCAATTTCCACAAAAATATGAATAAATTCAGCATATTTAAATGTAAACATTTTGAAAAAAATATATACAATAATCAACAAAACGTAAGACATTCATTAACTTTTAACAGAATTTTATGTTTTAGTACATTTAAGAAACAAGTAGTTTTAGAATATAACTATTATTTATGATGGTGAAACCACTACCTACTTTTAATTTACAAATAGTAACCTAAATTACAAATTCCAGACAATTTTAGTTTAAATAAATCAATGTCAATGTTAAAGGCAAAAGGTACTCCACATTTAAGTTTGCTGTTTTGTGGGTAAGCGGAAAGTAGTGGAGTACTATTCAAACGCCTGGCGCCACACTACTACATAAATGAAGTAAATTCTCTTCCTAAACTCTTCCTACCCAAACAGAACAGTGAAGTTTCTCTGATTTATGTCGGGATAAAAAATAAAAGTAAAAGGATAAATTAATAATAAACAGGATTAACAGAAATTAAAAATTTTAACATCAAAGTTTATTTAAACAAAAACTTCAGCTATGTAAGGAATTTTTAATATAGGTTGCAGTTTTAAAGTCAAAAGTGGGTAGTAGTTTTACCTCCTAAAATAAGTTTTACAAAAAATAATGAGTATGCAACAATTTAGAGATGTTTATTTATGAATGTTATAAAAATCAAATTATAAAAATAAGTTAAATTTCCAAGATAATGGGTATCTTACGTTATGTTAAACACTATGTATTATTTTATATATGTATACAAAACAGACACAATACATTACAATAGTTTTTTTTTATCAGACAAAATTGGACAATAATATATTAGTTTTTATTTTAATTATTTACACATTTCAATCTTTTAGTCCAATTAAGGCATTAATTTAACAATTGTTTAGTTTGGCAAATACTACGAAGACCCAAATCAATTTAAGCATAAATAATGTAAATTAATTTTTATAATTCTATATTTCAGATCATGATTGCATTATAATAAAATGTATTATCAAGGCTGTGAAATTTATACAATAAATGGTGTTATATGCATGCATTTTTGCAATAAAAAAAAAATCAGCAATATATTATATATAAATCACAAGCTAAGCAATTCCATAATATTCATATATTAATTGCACAACAAAATACCAAAAATACATATTCACATATATAGCCATTACTTTTTCTACTATACATGCCCTCTTAATACCCTTTATAACCTTTAACCATTTTGTCTAGAGCCTACCTCTTCATCTGCATTTTTCTTAACTCTCATATCTTCCAAACTATATTATTATTTCTCCTTCTCTCAAAATATTCATATCCTTTACTTCTCTTTCAATTAGATTAGGTTAACCTATCTCTTATAATTATTCATAATTATATCATTCCCATTACAGCCACTTACATTTATATTTCATCACTTTTATTCAATGCCCAACACTCAGGCATCCTTAGACAAACGTTTCTATCAGTTCTATAAATAAATAAAAACCACTACTGAACCCAAAGATTAAATCAACCTCGAGATTCCCAATAAAACAAATATAAAGTGAATATTTTATAATTTTGTATTAAAATTAAAAGAACTCAATAAATTAATTACTTTAGTTTTATTATATTTTTTCAATTTTAATTAGATATTTTATTTCATATTCAAATACACTTATCATCTAATTTTTGTTCAAACCATATATATAACTCATTATGTTTTAATGATTTTAAAATGTTTGATTATTTAATATTTATGTATAAAAACAGTAGCACAGAATTGGCAAAATTCTGTTTTATGAATATTATAAAACCGGTTTTATAATTCGGATTATTAATATTTAAAAAGTAGAAAATTACATTATACTATTTGTGTTATGTTAATATGTATAATTATTTAATATGTAATAACATACTTGTACAAACACTAGTGGTAAAAAACATGCATAATATGCTGAGAAAAAAGAAGAAAATATTATTTGAGTTAG
Source organism: Cinara cedri (assembly GCA_902439185.1). Lineage (NCBI taxonomy): Eukaryota > Metazoa > Arthropoda > Insecta > Hemiptera > Aphididae > Cinara > Cinara cedri. Next base: position 1,192,725 of record CABPRJ010000965.1, on the reverse strand, counting down.
TCTATTGTTAAAATCATCCCTCATATTTTCCACTTCTGTTCGAATAATTTTTGGATTTGAAGTACATATGTGCATATTTGTATATTGAACTGAAAATGTTGAAATTATAATAAATGTAAAATGTTATTTTCAAATAACTAGTAAAAATTATTGTGTTAGTTGTTTGTTAATAAAAGAAAACAAACCATTAATAATTAATAAAGTTTAAAACTATTAATTTAAAGCAATAAAATAAATAAATAACTAAATCATACTTAACGGTTTTCCATTTATAATTATTTCCTTTTCACTAATACACATCATATCAAAAAATGGACAAGCATTAAAACCATAATAGAATAAATAACCAATAATCCTAAAATACAAATATATTTTTCAAAAAACTTTGAATTACAACTTAAATTTGAAATTTAAACTTACGGCATGAATAAATACATTATTACTATATAATCATACTTTAAACAGAGATCAAGTGTTAATGCACTTAATAACATAAATAGTAAAACTGTAACAAACAATCTGAAAATAAAAATAAATAAATTCATTAAAAAATGAACCACAATAGTTTATATACCAATTTATAAAACTCCGATAATCTTACCTAATGAACAGTCTGATAAATTTCCAATAATTTTGTGGGCATAAGATATGAAAAACCCATGCTAATAAGCAATACACAAATCTTCGACTATGCATAGCTAATATAAATATAATCACTTCACAATCGATCAAGTGTACTTTCTGAAAATATTACAGATTATGACATGTTTTACATAACCCTGTGATAATATTAATAACTACAATTAAAGGTGAATTTAAAAAGAGCTTAAATAATTGTATAGTGTCGTAAGCAATTTACAAGGCAATTAATATGTAATTCATTGAAATTATAAGCAATTTATATCAATTGCTATGATTTTAAATTTGTTGTACAAGTAACAGCTAATAACTATAGGTGATGATGTAATAAATAAGGTTGAGAGTTTAAAGTACCTAGGATCTTTTTTAAAAAATAACAATGGCATTAATGAGGATGTGATTAAGTGGAGAGTAATATCAAAATGTTTTATGAGACAAGAAGATTTTAATGAGACTTAAAGGTAAGTTCTATAAGCGTTGTGAGACTGGGTATGCTGTTGGTTCAGAGTGTTAGGCGGTAGACAAAAATATAAAACTGAGAATAAGTGTATCAGATGAGAATGCTTAGGTGGATGAGTGAAGTGAAGAAAATATAGAAATGAGTACATAAGAGGTAGCTTAGGTGTGGTTTTGATAGTGAACAAAATGAGAGAAAATAGACTAGATAGTTTGAATTTCGTGAAAGAGAAATCAGAAGCAGAAAGAATTGTGATGAATATGGATATAGGAGGAAGGAAGGGGAGGGTGGAGAAGACCAAAAAGAAGGTGGTTAAATGTGATTGAGAATGATTTGAGGACAGTGAGTGTAACTGAGGACAATATGAGGATCAGTTCAAGTGGAAGTTTAGGACAAGGTCGAACATTTTCAAACAGAAGAATTATTGTCTCGTTTTCCTGTTCATATGACATTAATTATTTAAAACAGATTAATTAATAAAAATCATAATTCCATGTCATTAATAGTATATCATACCCATAATGTATAATTTGAATTTGATAACCACCACACAGATTTGTATACATTTAAATATTGCAAATATGTTGAAAAAGAAGCAAAAACAACCATTAATCCTTCAAATGTTATATTTCCATCATTGTACATACGTGGAGATGTCACTCTTGGTAATGTATCTTCAGATTTTAACTAACAAATAAAAAATAAAAAAATGTATTATTTTGATTTAATGTATGCACTGGTAGGTATATAAACCAATAAACCTTTATATAATTATAAGTAATATACAAATATCATTTATCTATTAAATATTTTATGCTTGAGTCTTCTATAATAGGTTTATTGTTAATACATTTTAAAATATCAATTTATGTAACAGGTAGATATTTTATTTATACATAATCCTGTTGTCATTGTAATATTATTAAACTAAAGTTTAATATTTAAAGCTGTACTCTTGTCTCTTAGTTCATTCATAGTCAAGTAATAAATTTGGGCAATACCTATATTTATTTATAGTATTTAAAGTTGGCACTAAATTTTCTTTATGTATTATAAAATAATAAATAAGAAAAGAACTTAAAAAAGCATATATTTGTACAATGTATGAAATCTACTACAAAAAATTTAAACTGTACCTTGATTATACAATATATTTATTAATTATTTAACTTATACCAATAATCGGATAATAATTAAGTTTACTTAGACAATGAAGTTCTAAATTAATAAACTTACTTGTTTTAAACAATCTGCCAAAAAATTAAAGAAGTCCATTGCTTCACTTTAGTAAGCAGAATAAGCTTATTTCTTCATAATATATGTAAACAATAAAATAAAACTAAATCAATAATCCATTCATTGTGTTTTATTATATAAAATTACTGGAATAGACATGTTTGAATACTATGAACATATTGAAAATACTAATATGATTTTATGCAACAAATTACATTCATATTAATATGCTTCAAATGTTTAATTAATATAAATGCATGTTTATTTTGTCATACAAATGTTTTGTATTGAAATATGAAGCCCCTTTTGGACTATTATGACTGATCCACATTGCACACAATAGAGATGGATATTGGATACAGGATAATATTGGATTTGAACATTATAATCATATTTTTTTTATCAATTTCACATATTCTACAGCACAGTATTAAAAGACTGTTCTACAGCGAAGGCATAGATAATAATTGTGATAACCATAAACTTTCTAACTATCATAGTTAATTTACCACAGTTATGGTAACTACTTCATAAGCTTAACCTTATCTATGATTATCCGGTTATGGTAATAAATTATAATAATATAAACCTGATAGTATGATATTGTAGAAGTATGGAGCACGGTTCTTTTAAATTCTAATGTTTAATAGAGAATTATCCGGTGATAGAACCTACAAGGCACATCTTTTCAAATATTATCTACTTATTACTTTAATACTATCTATATATTTTAGGTATGCAAAATTTACAAATTCAAATTAATTTTTCATTCAAAATTGTTCATCTAGAACTCAACTAAGGTTAGGTATAATAGTGAAATTTTTAATAATGAATATTTTTACCATTTTATGTGCCAATAAACACAGACATTATAGTACATTAATAAAGTATCACAGGTATTACAGGTTATAATATTATTATTTAAAAATATTGTATAAAATAAATTACCAACTACATGTTTCTAGATAACAAAAATAATTGTATTTTATATTTTTTTTTATTTTTTTGTTTATTTATTTTATGGGTGTAAAATGTTGAATTATAGATATGGCAGAATAAAATTTACCTCGGTATTGGTACAGAAAAGATTTAAAAAAGATGATAATTTATCCACTCTATTTATCCCTGTACCTGTGAAACCAAATCCAGATGATATAAATGTTGGTGCTGAGCTTACTGGAAGACTAAATAAAGGCGATCTTTTAAAAATATTAAATCGGTTTTATCAAAAACCTGAAATCAAACAGTTAGCTTTAGAAAATGGATTAGATAGTAAGATATATTTTTTTTAATTAGATCAAACTCAATGCCTATTAAAGTTAACATATTTTAGATTACTTACAGCATCAAGCATATATAAGTTTTAGACGTTTTTGTCTTGAAGCTAATACTTTGCCTGTTGATCTTCATGTTGTTATTAGTGATATTTTACAAGGAGCTGGTCATGTCGATGATATACTTCCATATTTTTTAAGACATGCAAAACAAATGTTTCCACATCTTGAGTGTATGGATGACTTGAAAAAAATTAGTGATCTTCGATCTCCTGCTAATTGGTTAGTTGATAATTTATTTTATTACTATTTTTATTTAATTTTTTTTAAATCTGGTTTTGATCAGTAGCATTATATAATATATATTAAATTAATAACTTTAAACAATTGAGTTTAAATAATTCAACCTAACCTAACTGATGAGCTAATTAATCAGTAATCAATAGTGACCTATAAGAAAAATAACTAGATCTTCCTCTATGGAGTGATGGATAGAAAAGAAAAATTTTAGAAATGATGGAAGGGACAAATTTAAAAGTTTGAGTACAAGACTGGATGATAGAAAAAAAAAGAACGACCTTAACCAAATTTCTCACTAATTGTATTTGTAACATATTTTAAGTGTAGCCATAGATTTAACTTGTTTATAATGTTTAAAATATTATTTATATTCATAGGTATTCAGAGGCAAGAGCTATTAATCGAAAAATAATATTCCATGCAGGTCCAACTAATAGTGGGAAAACATATCATGCTTTAGAAAAATATCTTTCATCTAATTCTGGAGTTTATTGTGGCCCATTAAAACTTTTAGCTACTGAAGTATATCGCAAATCTAATGAAAGAGTAAGACAGTCTTAATCTTAATTTGAAAACCTATAAAAATATGTATGTCTTTAATAATTTATTTTTTAATTTAATATTTAAAAATTAAGTCATATTCTGAGATATAGAATATATTATTTTATAACACATTAGGTAAAATATTTTATATATTCTAGGGTACTCCATGTGATTTGGTCACTGGAGAAGAAAGAAAATTTGCTGATGAGAAAAATGAACCTTCCAAACATATTTCATGTACTGTTGAAATGGCAAATGTAAACACACCATGTATGTGAATTAAATAAATATTAAAATTATCATTTTAATATGAAAAATAAATTATTGTATAATAATAATAATAATAATAATAATTTTCCCCTCAAGATGATATTGCAGTTATTGATGAAATACAAATGATGAAGGATCCCAGCCGTGGTTGGGCTTGGACAAGAGCTTTGTTGGGTATAGTCGCTAATGAAATTCATTTATGTGGTGAAGAAGGTGCAGTTGATTTAGTTAAAGGATTAATGACAACAACTGGTGAAGATGTTCAGGTATAATACATTATATGTTGAAGTATATAACTACTAGTTTTGAAATTTTGTTATATTTTATTAGGTTTACAGATATAAACGTTTAACTGAATTAACCATTGAAGATTCAGCAGTTTGTAGTTTGGACAATATTATGCCAGGTGATTGTATTGTTTGCTTCAGCAAAAATGATGTGTATACGGTAATTGGTCATTTTCAAATATTTTACTGTACAGTAAATTCTTCGCTAACAATCACCTCTTTGTAACAGTAATTTTTTTTTTGGTCCTATCAAGTGTTATGTCTTTATAAGACACCTTTAAATAGTGATCATTATTTTCAGTCACTCCGGTGACTGTTATATAGAAGTTTTTCTGTATAATTATTATTTTTATTAGACAATAATCAATATATACTATATAGGTAAGTCGTGGAATTGAATCTAGAGGTGTCGAAGTAGCAGTTATATATGGTGGCTTGCCACCTAACACAAAATTGGCTCAGGCACAAAAATTTAATGACCCTAAAAATTCTTGTAATGTTCTTGTTGCTACTGATGCTATTGGAATGGGATTAAACTTGTAAGTTATAAAATAATTGTTAATAAAATCATTAGCTGCTGTAAACCTGTAAGTTATGTATTTTTAGGAGTATTAGAAGAGTTATATTTTATTCATTAATAAAACCAATATTAAATGAAAAGGGAGAGAAAGAAATGGACACTATTTCAGTATCACAAGCCCTTCAAATCGCAGGACGTGCAGGACGTTATGGAACACAATATGAAAAAGTAATACAATACCAATGTGTTTTTATTTATTAATTTTGAACATAAATTATTTAAGGGTTGCGTGACAACATTCAAACCTCAAGATTTATCTACTTTAAAAAATATATTATCAAATAAACCAGAACCTATACTCAAAGCAGGACTTCATCCAACTGCTGATCAGATAGAATTATATGCATACCATTTGCCAAATTCAACCTTATCCAATCTTGTAGTTAGTAACACAAAAACGTTTTTATTTATTTAGTTAAATTCTTATTTTTATTATTTTTAATTTTGTCTTAGGATATTTTTATTTCATTGTCAACAGTTGATGACTCATTATACTTTATGTGCAATATAGAAGACTTTAAATTTCTTGCTGATATGATACAACATGTTCCATTGCCACTCAGAGCAAGATATGTTTTCTGCTGTGCACCCATTAATAGAAAAATGCCATTTGTCTGCACCATGTTTCTTAAAGTATGTATAAATTGACATGTTTATTGACAATGAGAGACAAGATGATTTTTTATTTTTTTGGTTGTGAAAAGTTGGTCTTACTTGTATAGTTCGACTTATTATATTATAACAGTTATGCTATATATGTTTATATGTTCTTTTGTTTAAAAGAAATATTACTCTATAAAAATGAGATATGGGTAGATATTTTTAATATGATTTAAAATTACCTTTTTTATTAAAAACAACTTTTTATTTTGAATAGTATTCAAGACAATATAGTAAAAATGAATCTATCACTTTCGATTGGTTGTGCAAACATATTGGATGGCCTTTTACTATTCCAAAAACTATTATTGATTTAGTACATTTAGAATCAGTGTTTGATGTTCTTGATTTGTACTTATGGTTTAGGTTTGTATTGTCATTTGTTTTTGATAATGTTTGATTATTATTATGTATTTTTTTTATATTACAGTTATAGGTTTTCTGATTTATTTTCTGAAGCAAATTTAGTTAGAGATATGCAAGCAGAATTGGATGATATAATTGAACAAGGTGTAGTTCAAATTACTAGGTTATTAAGAAACTCTGAAGCTACTAATCCTAATAGTGATTCAATTGAGGAAGATTTTAATGTTGCAAGACATAAACATAATTATTTAAGAGGCAAGAATACCATTGAGAACATGTAATTTATTCGGTTAATCTGACCTATATTGTTTTTATTTAATTAGAATCATCTCAAAGAAATTTTAATAAAAATAGTATTGGAAAAGGACGATTAACAGAAAGACTCTTAGCCCAAGGATTATTGACTCCTAATATGTTAGATGAATTACAAAAAGAATGGGACATAGTAAGTACATATTTTAATTTAATTAGGTATTGTAGAATACATTCTTACTTTATCAAAATACATTTGTTCATGATAAAGTACAACAATTTATATTTTTCAGAATAAAAATAAAAATGAAAATGATGATGATAATGATGATGATCCGCCCGAAAATCCTAATCAACCAAATAACAAAAGATCAAGGAGACGAAGACGAAAATATTAAATTATATAAAATATACATGTATAATTTATGTTTCTATATTGTAAATTATTAAAATAATGTGATAGTGATTTGTATTTGTATTTTTTTTTTTTTCAATTATTATTTCTAGAAATATGTTTTAGGATTCAAGTTGTATTGATTATTTGATTAAAATATGATTAATCTGAATATGGTATCAATTCAGTATAATTCATTTTTACATAAACTGGATTTAAATTGAGAAATGTTCAATAATATGCTTTATAGGTTTTTATAGTTTAAAAGGATAGGGATATATTTAATCATGATTGAACCTTTTTGGTGCTGACTCATAAGTTATAGCTTATTAATATAGTACATACAGTCCTGCTAGTAGTACCTACTTTAATTCTTAAGATACTTCAAATATTTCATTTTCCAAATTACCTATAGCATATGTATACCCTATATGTATTATACTATATGAGTATTAGGTACCATATGAAATCAAACAAAAAAAACTGTCCATGGATAATGGGAATTAGTACAGCCACTGTTAAAGGTGAGATGTTGGGAAATTTAATGTATATCAGTAATCAACGATTATTCCATTGTTAATAAAAACAATTTTAAGAGAAGTTCAATTAATGTAGTTGCTTTGTCAACAATATATATAATAGTATAGTAAAATAGTTACACATGTACTATATATTTTCTTTAATAATATGTATTTAATATTGTACCTATTTTCCCGGTTTCTCCCATTTTTTGGAAAATCAAAAAATTACCTTCCTAAAGTACTACCCTAGTCAGATTTCTTTTCAGAAAAAGTGCTAAACTTTTAAATCTGAGCAAGATTCCTGGTAGAAAAATTGTTCACAGGTAAAAAAAATCTGTCTTAAGATAATAGGAATGGGTGCAGCCACTGTTGTAGGTATGAAGTGGGAAAGATAGGATATAGACGGGAATTTAATGCATACGTGTATGTAACAATAAACCATTGCTAACGATAAAATGATTCTGATTGAAGTTCAGTTAATAGTGTTGCTTGGTCAAAAATATAAACATAATATAATGGTAAAATAATTACATATGCATTAAACATTTTGTTTAATATTGTACCTATTTTCCTTTTTTTCCTATGTTTTTACCCAATTTTTTACCTTTATTGAAAAAACCAAAAAATTACCTCCTTAAATACGTCTCTAGTACTATTTCCTTTCAAAAAAATTGCTATCATTGTAAATTGGAGTAAAATTGTTAGTAGAAAAGTTGTCCACAGAAAAAAAAATAAACATTATTCTAAAACCAATACATTCCTTGCTTCACTCAGAATCTAAAAAAACAAAAAATATAAGTTTGTTTAAACCAAAAAATAACCAGTAAATCACTAGCAGTGATTTGAGTTTTCATCTGGGGAAAGGAGTTATTTTATTAGTATTCTGTAACATGTTTTTGTTAGTATTTTTATACTTAAATAATACATTTATTTAAATCCAGTTTTTGGAACCAATAGGAATATAAAAATATGTTATAAATTGTATGGATATTGTGTACCTATATAAATATTATATGTTCAATACTAATTTTTTTTTACATTTCAGGAATAGATATTAAATATCAGGTAGCTAAGTATTGATGTAATGCACCTAAGTCAAATAAAACTTGGAAGTAATAATATTTAAATATAATTCATAAATATAACTACCTATTCTAGTATAATAATATCTAAAATTTCTTTCAAACTGGATATCCAAATATATCTTACACAAATAGGTAGGAACTTATTTTTTGTCGCCTCCACCTAGCTATGTATATTTATCTCAATATGACAACAATTACTGAAAGCATTAAAAATAAAAAATGTGCTTATATTTGTACACATACATAAATATCAAAAGATGTATCATCATTTTAAATACTGAATAAAATATTTTTACAATTTTATTTAGCATATACAGTATCTTAAACACGTAAACCAGAAACAAATATATAGTTTTATCGCTGTGCATTTCTAAAAAGTATTGAGTATCTTGCCCATCACTGAACATAGTTTGTAAATTTGTTATAAAAAAAATTGTTTTTATTATTTTGGTAAAATGTGTAGCCTTATGTAGGATTTTTTTTTATAGCCTACAATAGTCTATAGACAATAATAAACAGTGATTTCCTTTTTAATAATCTTAATATTCTAGAAGAAATATATTACACAAAAACAATTAAAATTAAGGTGGTTATTAAGAATTACAAACTGTTAAGTGTTGATCAACACATGTCATAAATCATAAATCTATTTATACGAGTACCTGTACACATTTTCTCGAAATGTGTAAATAATATTGGCGTTGAGTAGATATGTAGGTACCTTATATTTTTGGTCGATTATAAGCGCAATATTATAACAACTTTATAGTGTTAAAATATAATACAAATTAGCAGGTAATGAGAAGGAAAGGAATGTCGTTTTATTTCATAGCCTTTTTTCATACAACGCGGAGGGTGTTTGTTGTGATTATAAAATAATACACAAATAGTAGAATGCACGATAGCGAGCTGTCTGACTGCTGGGCTCCTGGTACTCTAGTCGCGTTTCTGGCGCCGTCGTCACCGTAGACTCCACCCCGGCGGCGTGGCTGTCAAAAGAACACCGCCCCGCGTAAACCTTGACTACCGAGCGGTGAACGCAACGTGGCGGCCACGGTCAAATGACCAATATTTGGACAATTCGTGCAGACGGCCAGATCATAGCATCATACTTTTTGAGAATACTATTTGAAATATAAAATCAAGGCCATAACCTAAAAATAATTTCAAGGGGGGAGGGGGTGAACTCCTCAAAACCCCACTCAGATACAGCCTTGTATACAATTATTAGTATAGTATCGCGTCTCTGAATCTCTGATGTTTGCCTAACATCCATATTTTATATTGGCACATGGTACATTATATTATAATGCCGAGCAATAAATACTAACTATTTAGTCCCGAGCCGGACATTTTGAACAAATTTAAACGCAGCCGTAAATAATATATAAACATTTCATTAGAAGGTTTATATATGTTAAGTATGGGTAATGGTTATCTCGGCGATACGTTTAGTTATTATAACGTATGCAGTATACTATCTAATATCTATCGATGTTGAAAATAAATAACTTCAGTTGTTTATATCGTTTCTAACATAAGTAGCAGATCCGTAGCCCCTGTAGTATGGAGCTAAAATTAACGTGTAGCCAGGAATTGTCGCTCTTCGTATCATTTGTAGCACATCTGGTACAAAAGTTTCCTGTAATATGACTAGGTTGTCTATTTTTACTGTTGTAATTAGTACCGTATTAGCGCATAAGCACTATAGGTACTGTGTCTTGGGTCTACGAACATTTTTGGGACATTTTAGGGCCTGCGAAAATTTGTGACAACGATTTTTTTTAATAATAATTTTAAAATAGATATTAAAACAACAAAAATCATCAAATTTTGATGAAAATCGTAAATATTACGATATTTGTATATTTTCACATCATGTAGAAAAGACAAACTCCGCTCAGAATTATTTTTCGTTTAAAAATATAAGAAATATTTTACCGTTTTTTACAGATATAAATTATATAATAATATCCTTTCCAAATTTCCTATCTACAACAGCAGTATCGGCTCTCTTTTTTTGTTTACGGGCAGCAGACACTATTACCGCTGCCGCGGCCACCGATCCATGTTATGGGATCCTGGTAGCTATGTACCTATATTGCAGTATAACAAATAACGTAGATAATAAACTGAATAGGAAATATACGGTGTATGATTTTATTTTCTGTTTTTATTTCATTACCTATATTGTACATTTGTATCCATATACGGCTATATAGTACTTGTATTTGATAAAAATAATATGTGGCATGTGATGTTGATGTGCTGTGTATTCGTATACAGTATTGCTCTTTTTATTATAATTATTATAAGTTTGACGTTTGACTGTTAAACGCAAAATAAATTCTAAATTAAATATTTGTTGTTGTGGTAAAAATCGAAATTCATTAAATAGTTTTTAACAGCATATTAAATCGTGCTAAAAATGAAAAAGTATTTAAGCTACTATTGAAAGCTGCTAAGTTTGAAACAAAAAAATTAAACAATAGTGGTACAGGTATATATTATGTGCTCTATATTTTATATTTTTATATCAAAAAAATATTGTAACTTGAAAAGTTTTTTTTTACATATAATATTTTAGATATTATAGATACAAAGTAGGAAATATATGTTAATGTATTAGATAATGCTAAACTATCACTACTAAAAAGTCATTGCTTTCAACTAGAAAAAAAAGTACTTGAAATAAACACAAGTCAACATATTGTTTATTTACTTGAATTTTTTTACCCTTCAAAATTATGAAAACATTTTTTGCTGCACTTGTAAAAAATACTTACACGCCACACCTGCAGTTATAACGTCTCTACCAAAAAACAAATTAGTATATGAAGTAGTCTATTAAATAGATTTCTAAAATAATTATTTTAAAATTAAATAAGAGAAAACTTAAATTAAGTTACCAATAGGCTCGAGGAATGCAGACAAGCACTTGAAGGAAAGGGACTAAGGATAAGTAGAAGTATAAGAGAGTGTAAATAGTTAGGAGGAACAGGATGTGATATTAAGTGTGCATATTTTTGGATAAAGTGGACCTCAGTTGTTTTATGTGACCAGAGAATTCAAATGAGGTTTTAAAATAAGTTTTACAAAAATGTTATGAGATCAACTATACGTTGTATGACGTATGTGTTGGGTGGTAGACAGAAGTATAACACAGAAAATAAGTATAGCAGATAAAAATGCTTAGATGGATGAGTGAAATTATGAGAAGATATGATAAAGAATGAGTAGGTTCATAAGAAGTAGCTTAGGTGTGGTTTTGATAGTGAATAAAATGAAAGAAAATGGACTGAGATGGTTTGAGAATGTCACAAGAGAGAAAAGCAGTAAGAATTATTGTTTCGTTTTCCTGTTCATATGACATTAATTATTTAAAACAGATTAATTTCTAATAACTATCATAATTCCATATCATTAATACTATATCATGCCCAAAATGTAAAATTTGAATTTGATAACCACCACACTGATTTGTACGCATTTAAATATTATTAAAATATGTTGAAAAAAAAGCAAAAACAACCATTAATCATTTAAATGTCATATTTTCATCATTGTACATACGTGGAGATGTCACTTTTGGTAATGCCTTTAGATTTTAACAAGTAAATAAAAAAAAAAATGTATTATTTTGATTTAATGTATGTACTGGTATATAAACTTTTATACAATTATGTCATTACTCATTAATTAAATTGTAGACAAATACCAAATAGATTGATATGGTTTGGAAATATCACGAGGATAGAGGAATCTAAAGCAGTTAGAATTGTAAAATAAATTTAGGATAAAAGAGGTGGAGAAGAAGACTAAAAAATAATGGGTTCAGTTAATACTGTTCTTCTTCTCTTTTTATTTAATTAAGACATCGTTTAGATGACTTATGTTCCTATGTGTAATAAAATCATAAACACTTCTAGGGAATTTACTATTTACTTTTTAAGGAAGTATACAATTACCCATTTGTGGTTAACACTGTTCGTAAGAAAAATAGTAAAATAACCGTATTCATTAGGTACATTTAAAAAACATTACGTTGAACGCAATCTAAGTGGGCACACTGTTGGTATCACCGTTGTCGTGTCATGTCATGGGATCCTGGTACACAGATCGCGGTTTCGACGAAGTCGTCATTGTAAACTCCTCCCTGTGGCGTGGCCAAATCCGTGGCATGACCGCCCCATAATAATAAAATACCAGAGAATCGCTTCCCAGAAAATGTCTTATAATAATTACGCAATTAGTAAAATTTTACCCATTTATAAAATTATATAAAATCCAAATGTGAATGGTATTTTTTGTATCGGATAATATCCGAAACTACTATTTTTTTAAATGAGTAGAAAAGGTTTTAATCTATTTAAATCCTCGGTCTGACCAGTAGAAGTAGTAACCTAACCTTCAGTATTTTGGGCTAGATGAAAAATTATAATTTGTCAGGTAACCATTTTTTTATTGATTAGCAACCACTTAACTAATTTATAAAGATTAGTGGAAGATTTGTAGAAGTTTAAAAAGACGGACATACTTCGCACGATGGGTATTATATTTGCTGTAGGTGTTACAAACAGCTACAAAACTGCTTTCCCAAGAAAAAAATGTGTTATACAAAGCACGATAAAAATAGGTCCTGGCTAGCCCCATATAAGCATATTATCTATGTACATAAACGTCAAAATAGACATATTGACACAAAACTCAAGCATTTGAGAATTTGACTCAAAAATTAGCCATCGTGACTGATTATTTTTTAGATAGGTATCTAACCATTTAAAATACTGCTCATAATAGTGACGAAACATTTTCGGATAAAATATTTTTTCGGTTAAAATACTATTCTGACAAAATAATTATGGGTTTTTACCAGAACCGAATTAATAAAGAATTGTATAATAAAATGTTAATTTTAAATTTGTCATTATGATTTGGTAAAAAAATATGAATCCTCAAATATTCTTCAATATCTTTATAGCTATTAAAAAACTTGGAAAGATAAAAATATGTAAACAAATTATTTATTATTTATTCTAATTTCATTAGAAAAAAAAAGAAAAAAAAATCAAAAATATTAATCTAACCACTTTTAATAATTTAAAAAGAAAAATATGTTGACATTTAAAAGTGTTAAACGGAAATAGATTTATCAACTTTAAGAAAAGAAAAGGTCCCCATAATTATTGTGATTATCAATATAATGAGTTGTGCATATATTCCAAACTGGTTGCTATAAAAAAAACTTGTAGCTGCCCCGATAGCCTAGAAAACACGATAATAAAAAATAAAAATATTATAGTTTACTTATATTAATGATGGATGTACATTGTGCATTTTACCTGTATAAACAAGAATAAAGATGTTGCAGAAGCACATTCATTTGAATATTTAACTCCGATCAAGTTATATATTTGTATGGTAAACCCACTGTCACCCAAACCTAATAGAAAACCACAAAAAGCGGCCAAGTATTGACTACAAATTACAACATTAAAATAATTAGCATTTTTCTGTTGGTTTATAATTTCTTAATCAATATGACTATGATTATTGTAATGAATGCATACTTAGGTTTAATGAGTGATTTAGCTTGTGTATCCCGAAACGGAGAATCGTTTGGTAAATTTATGAAGATTAAACAATACGCTATGATATCGATTAAACAGCTGATGATTATAATAGTCGAACGACTTAATCCTTTGATTTTATCATTGGTGTTTGAAGAAGTTTTACCAAACACGCTGCATAAAACACCGCCTATAATATGTACAATGAAAAACGTGGACATTATCTCAAAAATTAAATAGTCGTTTCAAACATGCATATTGACATATACTGTGTACGAGTATACTGTATAATAGAGACGGATAATTACCTAATACGTATTAACAATATACAATTAACGAAATTAATTATTAAAATATTAAGATTTTTTTTTTTTTGTAAACAACTTTTCAACCAGAAATTTCGTTCCGATTTAAAATGATAGCACTTTTGCTAAGAAGAAATCTGACTAGGAAGACACTTTAAAGAGGTAATTTTTTGATTTTCTCAGTTGTTTTCATAATAAATGAGGAAAACCCGATAAAATAAATACAATTAAAAAAAATATAATACATTGCATAATATGTATCATCTAAACTCTCCTCAGAATCCTTTTTTGTTACAAATAGTTAATTGTTGCATATAGATATACATTAAATTTCCCTTCCACTACCTTCCCAATTTCTCACCTATAACAATATGGCTGCACCCGTCCCCATTATCCTAGGACAGCTTTTTTAATTTCAAAAAAATTAAAAACTTATGTTTTATAGTATAGTAGTAATTTTTAATGGATCTGCTATTTAATTTTCAAGCATTTCTGTTTAGTATAACTATTTTACCACAAAGTATCTACTGAATAAAAATTACGTACAAATTTCGCAAAATTTAAAAGTCTATAAATAGCTTAAAAATGGTTAAATAAAAATTTGACCACGTTTGTAAAAGGCAAATATAAGTTTTTGTCCAAATTTCAATTCCTTTAAGTCCAAACGAATATTTTAAACTAAATTTCAACAAAAAATTTAAATTTGTATAACAAGCTTAAGAGTGACTTACATATTTTGAAATATTACTGTCTTGAAAAGGCAAATATAAATTGTCTGTACAAATTTCAAGTCTCTACGAATATTTTTAACTAAATGATAACAAATAACAAGATTGAAAATAATAAAAAGCATTATTTTCGTAAATTTCTCATTTTTCTTACGTTTTATCCAGGGTTTTCTAGACATTATGAAAACCAATTGAAAAATCAATAATGACCTTCTTAATGTATCATCTAAACAATATTTCCTTTTTGAAATGGTGCCACACGTACATACCGGAGCAAAATTTCTCGTAGGATTTCTGTATACACAGTATAAAAAAAGAACCATCATAGTAAAACTAATACAGGTTAGGTTAGGTTAGGTAGCTCCACTCAGAATCTAAAATAACTATAGCAAATTAAATATAATAATATTACCTTATTATAATAAGTAATTATGGATCCGGAACATCTTCGAAAAAGGCATTTAGCAAATCGTTTTTGGTGAACGGATATTTCGGTGAAACAATTTATTTGTTTGGAGCAAAATTCAGACAATATCTATACTTACAAGTCAAACTTTCTGTCTTTAACATTTTATATTTCAAAAATAATACAATCAATCTAATCTTAATAATATCGGTTCGGACGAATGTTATCGTAATAATTTTCATAGAAACATTGCATCAGATAATTTATCTTTATACTTATTTGTGAATTTGTCCACCTTTTATTCAGAAACTACATTTTAAAATATGTCTTACCGAATTTCGCTCTAAATCGTTCTTCATTAGCAATAGTTTATCAATGCGCGTACAAATAAAAATGAAATAAATGTATAATCCTACCTTCCCAACTTCCCACCAACAACAGTAGCATACCGGTCCCCAGTATCAGCTATTTTTTGTATTATAGTTACTTTAAATAAATAAATTATTTCGCCGAATCGTTTTTCGTCAAAATGATCGGATACCGGGGTAAATATCTTTGTATTAAGTACAATATATAAATATAAGAAGATATTTTTAAAATACTGTAATGACAATAAAATATCTATGTGTATGCTTATATATATTTATGTATAATATATTATTTACTAAATTTATTAAATAATAAAATGTGTTTTAATGTATGTATATATTAAATATTATAACAATATGGTAAACTTTTCGAACCCAAGATTTCGCCGATTCCGATCAGCATTCCCGTGTAACCCAACAATTGTTTAGTGTTGATACCCATCGCTCTAGTGAACGCTATACACGAAGTGTAGACCCCACTGTAGAATGATACGTGTAGACCTGAGAGAACAAAGAACACAAAATACTATAATAAGTATAGGTACCTAAAATCTAGGTATACGAGATAGGTACCTATTATTATTTATAAATACTTTACCGACAAACAAGAACGATGTGCTGAGCAAGAGCATGTCTTTGGTCAGTAAGAGTTTCATTGATTTTTTTAGCTCGTGTACCGGGTCCACGACCGCAGTCCGCTGTTTCAGTTCGTTTTTCCTGTCTTCCGAGTCCACGGACGGCCGCAACGCGACCAGCGTCAACGTGCCGCAAGCGCACAACGCGGCCAACACAGTAAACATTAAATCTCTGACAGATTTGTCCATGTCGGTCTTGTCCCCGAGCATCAAGATTATGAACAAGTTACCGATACATATGCTGCGTGTATAATAATATACCATTACATAGATACAAAATATATGTGTAGCAGTGAGCAGATGGATGAGAATGTATACAGAATATGGGTTAATATTTTCAATTTCGATAGGTAGTCGAATCAAGATGACAGAGAATATAGAGTTATATTAACTGAGTTAGTGTAATGATGGTTTGAATGTGAACGGAAAGAGAGGAATAAAAACGCCGAAAATGATGATATTGTACGAGTATGTTTCATTAAACACGATTGAAAGTGATACTTACCTACCTTATTTTCGACATGGCCCAGAATATTCCGGAGTTTCTGGATATGGTCAACGCGTCTGAGTTCAGTGTTATGTAAGTGCCCTGTCCGGTCCAGATAATCGACGCACCAAAGCCAAGCACCGCTGACATGGCGTATAGCAGAAAGTTGGACGGCCACAAAAACGGTGCCATGAACGTCCTGCAACGAATCGATCCGTGGTTATGTTGATGTTATTTTTGCGATATTAGTTATTACATATTATATCATTATAGTATGAATCATACGCACACGTAACATAACGATCCCAAATATATAGACTTCCGGCTTCCGATCACGTTTATGATTGCCGGCGCCAACCAATTACACGCGGCGAATACACTGTAAATGATACACTGACTCGTGTATCCATCGCCGGTAAACAAAAAGTCTTCATTTTCTATACTTTTCAACACTGTTTTCTGGAATTAATATTAATATACAAAGAGGTATATATCGATAATCGGATAACTATTATAGGGTTTTATAGTAGGTAAACTATGATATTAGTTAATATTCATTCGTTTTGGAATACAAATAAAATAAGTAGATGTCAAACTGCAAAGACGTTAATATTATTATTTATTTGTTTTTTTGTTTTTTTAACTATAATGCTTTAATATTGTGAAGCCCAAAATTGTCCAGCACAATAGTGAAGGTGCGTAGTAATTATGTTATATATTAAATTGCAATTCTTCGATTTTTCAATTCTTCTGCACTAAAGTGCAAGGTTAAGATTTATACTCATAGCCACGAAATATTTAATAATGCACATGATATACCTATCCCAAAATGATTAATAAAGAAATCTCTTTTTATATTTAATTATAAAAAATAGAGAAAATTGTAAATCATAACATCCTATTAAAAGTTGCCATTTAGTTAGTAAAAAAATTTAATTTAAAAATCGAAGAGGTCAGAACATTTATTGTAGGTAAGTAATTTTTTTTGTAATATATCAATCAATACGCCGTAAAAATTATAATAATAATAAAAGATTTTTTTTTCAAAGAGTAGTCTGTTTTTTACAAATGTAAATTTTTAACTTAGTTTACATATTGTTAAATCTAAATTAAAATAATGTGTATGAACATTTTATTAGTTTACCTCAATATTGCTCACGGTAAAATAGGAAGTGAACACAAACATAAAACCTAAGCCTAATATAATAACATTCAATATTCTTTTATCCATTTTAAAAATTGGCTAGTGCAATTGTGAATATCTAAAAAAAGAACTAAAACAAACATTTGGCACATAAAATTAGTAATTATTAAAATTTATAGTTGAGAAATAGAAAACATTTTCATATTTATTAAATTTAATAAAGTAATATATTATATTGTATTAATCATTTTTTTAAATTGTCGGTAATATTAAAATGTCTGTTTTACTGTTTTAATAATACTAAAGAATTGGCATAATGCCAATATGTGAATGGAATGTGGATTAGTATTAATATCATTTTAAAACACCGGTAATTGAACATAAAAAATACAAGACTTTAAACAAAAATAAAATAAAACTTTATGAATAATTATTTTAAATGACAGGAAAGTTCTTTTTAAAAACGAACCAGGTAAATAGTTGTAAGTTATTTGAACTATTACAAATTTGTTACATTGAAATGAGAACAAATTATTTATTTATAATATTGTTACTTATTTTAATAACTATCAAATATACCTAATATACTAAGTATAATGAATTAATAAGCTTATAACAATTTGTTAATATAGGTATTTATGAAATAAATAAAATGTGTTGGACTCAGAGGATGATTGAAAGCGGTGATTTTCTATTTGAAGCTATAAGAATTCTGAAAGTAGATTTGAATTTGTCATCAAGTCTACTTAAGTTCGACTTTCTCACTTTTTCAAAATAAAAATAAAAATAAAGTAATCCCTCGTTATCCGCGGAGGTTAGGTTCCAATAAAGTTGTGTGGATAAAAAAACTGCGGATAATGAGACCATAAATCAATGTAGAAAGGAGGTTATGTTTTATTTTTTAAATTTTGAAAACACTGATATTTTTGTTTATATTTTATTAACTTGTTTTAATTTATACAATTAATTAGTAAATTATTCATATAAATTATATACATATTTATATATATTAAAAAGGACGAAAAAACCTATGCGATGGATTTTTTTTCCTTTTATTCTCTATATGCCTTTGCTAAGTTTTTCGTACGCAATAGGGTCTTTAAAGTTGCAATGTTCATATGTACCTATTATATGGCATTTATCTCTAAAGACGTAGAATTTATGTGTATAGTTATACATAAAATGATCTAACTTTATTTAAAAAAAATTACAACGTTCTCATATAATAGCGATAAAATAAATGAATTATTAAATAAAGGGTATTTTCGACTCTAGCATGGATAATCTTAACCGCGATTAAAAAATCCGTGGATAACGAGAGATTACTGTACTCCTTTTTTTAAAATTTAAGGGGATAAAATCAAAATTGTGGAAATTTTCATTTAAGAAGACTTGACCACATATTTAAATTTGCTTTCAAAATTCTTATCGCTTCACTCGAACCAATCGGTACGTTGGAAATAAAACAAGTCTGTATGTTGCACGTATGTAAGACAGACAAAAACTATTATTTTCAATCCCCTTAAGCGCTAATACCCTAACATCTCAGACGGTTGTGGTAACCGGCTGTTTTAGTTCAATTAATGCGCACCCGGACGCATTTTGATAACACCGGGAAACAACTAGTTAAGGTTAACTGGTTTAATCCAAATGTTCAATTAATGAAATTAGGGTATTTTAAAACTTGTACTTATCATTATACTAATTATTCTTAAAACAAATACGATTTGTGTCTTTAACATAATTTAGTACAAAATAACATATTTGTTACATTTTGCATATTTGAGATATGGGTTAAATCAATTGGTCTAATTTATAGGATATACACTTTCGCCAAAAAAACAATATTTTATGATTATCAGGTAGCTAAAGAAGTGTGTTTTACGTGCCTACAAATTTCAAAATTTCACCCTGGATCAATTCCAACTTTTCAACCCGGGAAGTTAGGAACGTTTAAGACGTTTTTATGACCATTTAAAAATGGTTTCCTGTCGGGTCCTGGCGGCTGGTAGGTTTGAACTCATTCCGACATTCGGAATCGTACAGACCCGTCTTAGACTCCTGGAGCTGTCTGGGAATTAAACAGGCGTTTCCTGTTATAGTCACGTCTATACCGTCTTACGACGGTCATTGTGCTGTTTGGGATATTCACTCAACACTAAAATTTTAAAATTTAAATATTTATTCAACAAAATATTGTTTCACATGATACTACCACTTGGGTACCTCGAGGTTATTGAATTGGTTCCCGAACTTAGGTAATGCATATTTTTACTTATATTGAATTTACTTCTCCCTCAACATTTATTTCATAAATACATAATTAGTTATCAAAATGGTTCAAAACAATAAATAAATAAATAATAAATAATTAAAATATAAATATTAAATTACACTGAGTCAAATTCAAATATCAATAATAAAGTTCAATTAAAAAAATAAATAATTATTATTCAGTAGGCTTAAATTTGTTAGCTAGTGCTTGTATAATGTATTATATTGTTATCTGGATATTACATCAACTTCTTATAATAATTTCATTCCATTATATGATATATTGACATATATATTGTTGACTAAGTATCACTATCAACTGAACCCGCTCGGAATAGTTTTATGGTTAGCAATGGTTTATCGCTGCTTACAGA
Organism: Cinara cedri; assembly: GCA_902439185.1. NCBI lineage: Eukaryota > Metazoa > Arthropoda > Insecta > Hemiptera > Aphididae > Cinara > Cinara cedri. The sequence continues at coordinate 1,171,570 of CABPRJ010000965.1, read as the reverse complement.
TGTACATTAAATCCCTTTTGTATTCTACCGTAGTAATTCGGCACTGTGTTACTAAAAATTATAATTTCGCATAGTACTTATATTTTTCTATTTTGAGATACACTTGTTGAAAATATTATTAGTAGCCAATTCAATTTTCGCCAGGTATCTACCTAACTTGTTACTATTGGACAATGGTTAACAGTGGCGTGCTTAGAAATGTTCAATTGGAGGGGATGTAACAAATAAAAATCGTGAAAAAAATAATAAAATTCGTCTTCGCGTCTTATTCGAATATGTAAATTGGTAATTTAAAAGTCGGATCTAAAAAAAAGCCACTTTCCAATCAACATATTAAGATTTTTCTGGGAAATCGGCCGAAATTTTACTAAAGAAAACATGTTAAAAATTTAAATTTAAGTTCTTAAAGTGCAACAGAAATTATTATAATTTCATGTGTTGAAAAAAACTGTTAAATTATTATCTATTTTGGGTTCTCCTTCAATGTTTAAATAAAACATTCGTAATAAACTTAACTAATGTAATAATGGTATATGAAAGTTAACTTGTCAACGGATAAAACAAAAACATTCACGTTTATATAAAATTTGAACTTAGTTTACTTACATTCAAGTTCAGTTATTTAACTTGTAACGTGTTCGTGTCCAGTTCATACAAAACAAATACATTTATCACTGATTATTTACATATTGAAATAAGGTAATATTTTGGTCAATATTCGTAAAAATAATATAATCGTATGTTAATAAATTGGTATAGGTAGATGGGTACTAATATATTTAATCATTCTTAACTGTAAAATATTTTAATCTTTGACTAATAATTAAAATAAATAAAAGGTTATCACTTAATTGTTGTAGACAGTACTTATACGTCATTATTTTGGTAGCTAAGTACACATTATGTATTTACATATTAGTTTTATAGCATATTCTTATAATCAGATTCGATGGTAGGCATGTATAAAAAGTAGTACGATTGATAATATACGACCATAGATTTAATCTAATTTTAATATAAAGGTCAAGCTATTATCGTGAACTAAATACCTACTTACCACCATAAATATTTAATACCATATTGATATAATAATTAATTTCATAAGCATAAAATGAACTTAAGTAGGTACTATATTGATAAAGTGATAAAACAAAATTCATTAAATCTATTGAGTTCAAGCTGCTTATTCCTAAACAATACTTTGGCTTACCTACCTATACAAATAATTTTATTGTTGATAATTATGGTTTTATAATTTATAATGTATATAGTCTAAATTATTGGTATATATACCTCTTTATATTATTTATTTATAATAAACTAGGTACTGCAAATAAATTTTTAAAATAGATACCTATTAAAAAGTACTTAAATACTGATTTATATTAAAGGATGTAGTAATTTATTATATGTAGATTGTAGGTAATAATAATATTAGGTACTTTTTTGATGTTAATATTAATCAATATAGTAAAACTTAGTGGTATAGGTATACTAAAACTTTGATAAATAAATTTAATATAGTTACCTACTTATGAACTAATTAACTCATCTTAGAGGTTAACCCACTCCAATGTATAATATGATGTTGACAACAGTATTGTAAATATTAAATAAATCATGATAATAATGTGTTATTGTTTTATTATATAAAATATATATATAATTCTAATTGACTTTGTATTCAGTTTATATCAGTTTATATGTATAAACATTATTTTGTTTTAACAATTGTTTTTTTAATTAAAAAAATTATTTTATTTTAGTATAATAGGTACCTATGTAAAATTATATCACTTAACTATTGTATACATTTCTGTTTTATATATATTTGAGATTCTGAATGAAGTGAGGAATGTGTTGGTTTTTTTCCTATGGCCAACTTTTCCACCAGCAATTTTGCTCAGATTTACAATAATGGCACTTTTTCTAAAAGGAAATCTGACTTAGGAGGTACTTAAGGGAAGTTTTTTTTTTATTTTCCCAGCTGTTTTCATAATAAATGGGAAAAAAGGTACAATAATAAACAAATATTATTAAAGAAAATATATAATGTATTTGTAATCATTTTATCATAATATGACATACAATATATCAACCAAATTCTGCTCAGAATCCTTTTTTCCTTCGCAATGGTTAATTGTTGTGTACAGATATACATTAAATTTTCCCTCTACTACCATCTCAATTTCTCACCAATAGCGATAATTAACCGCAACCATCCCCATTATCCTAGGACAGTTATTTTAATTTAAAAAATATTAAAAACTATTGTTTTATAGTAATAGTCAATTTATTCTTGTATTTATAAAAAGTGATTGTAGTTTTTTCCATTTATTGAAAAGATTCATGAGAAAATCAAAAAATGACCTCCCTAAAATACCTACCCAAAGAGAAAAAGTACTATCAATGTAAATCAGAACAAGTTTTCTGGTAGAATAGTTGTTCATAGGAATAAAAAAATCGTTGTAAAACCATGTTTCTTCGCTAAAATAGGAAACCAAGAATTTGAAACACACACAGTATGTGGAGTACTTCAAGGTACCAACCTCTCTCTCACCCTATTTAATAATTAAATTAACTAAATAAACAATTTAAAGATACGCAGAAAACTAATTAGTTAGGCTGATGACACTGTTCTTTTTGTTGCGAGTAACTACTCTTGGGACGAAGTATTTTCATCCATACAAAATGATTTGAAAAAAATCAATAATTGGTCATGTGTTAATATCCTATTCTTAAATTTAGATAAAACCTGCTTATTACCATAGTATATAACTAATTTAAACCAACCAGTTATAACTAATCTGTGTATTCATGAACACTAATGCTTAAATCCAAAATCTTGTACATGTAAAACTTCATTAAAATTAGTAAAATATTAGGCATTGAAATGTGCCATAATCCTAAATGTAACCACATAAAACAGACCATGCTAAAATTAAGAAAAATAATCTATATTTTCAAAAATTTAGCTAATTTACTTGAAATTAAGAAAATTAGAATTGTGTACAAATTTCTAGTAGAATCTATAGTTACTTATGGTATTATTATTTTGGATGTGCCTTCGATACAACTTCAAATCCATTAAAAATAAAACAAAATAAAATAATACAATATATAAATACAAATAATAAAATAATAAATTATTATTATTAATGTATTAGTTTCTTTACTATAAATTGTGAACCATTATATTTTCGAAGAAATAAACAATAATAATAATAATAAAAAATAATAGCCGAATAGGTACATTATGAAATTATATAAATTGCATTATTTATTTGTTTTATAAATTTACCCCAAATAGCTTTTAAACAGGTATCAATAATTGAAATAACAATATAATATAAGTAGTCACAACTAATATTATATTACTTTTTTGTAAATTAATGATTAAAGGTATATCATTAAATACAATTTGAATAAATTATAATTCTCACTTTATGAACTTGCAGTGTTTGATCCTTTAATCTGTAATGTTATATTACTTAAAAGATGCTATTTAGTTCTAGCATAGTAGTAAGAATGAGATTTATAACCTTATTATTCTTTGATTTGTTAAGATCATTCATTTATTAAGAAAAAATTGTATGTGAATTCTGAGATTTACTATTAGCATTTTATTTGGAATTAATAATTAAAAAAAAATGATAAGGTAAAAATAAGTATGTAAAATATAACAACACTATGAAGAAAAAAATAAAGAAAATTTCTAATGACAAATAAAATAATTGTTCATTGTAAATAGCTTATAGTGATAGATTTAAAAATATAGATTAATTATATTGTCTTCATACTTACCCTCATATATTTTCTAAATTATTCAAAATAATATTGTTGAACAATATTAATTGTCATATAATGTTCATTTTTTTTAGCATGTTTTCCTTTAGTCTTTCACAATTATAATTTTATAAAATTTCTAAACATTAGCATCAAATAAATAACAGTAATAAAACTACTCACTTTAAGTGAAGTATAGAAATTGGCATCATTTGCTTTTTACTTACCACTTTTTAATGAATTCCCATCTTTAGAACTTTTTGTTACTCAAAATTTTAGTATTATACAACAAGTTTTATTACCAAGGGGAGAACACCTTTCTTATCATAATTATTGCTTATGGTTATGAATAATATTTGAATAATTTCTAATACATTTTCCTTTTTAGTAATTTTAAAAATATATCTTTACTTTAGTTCAATTAAGTTTTCACAAAAATAATGTGCTCTCATAATGAGATTTAAAAAACAAACTAATTCTTGGTATAATATTAAATAGTAGAATAAATTCTATTAAGGATTTATACAAGTATACAACTCACCACCAACAGTTGATTTTACATATGGATTTACTTCTTAATTATAAAAAACGCAATTACAATTTAATATATTATAAATTAAAAATAAGTTTTTAATGTAGAAAAAAAAAGTTGGAACATATATCAAAAGTATTATCTTTGATTTAAATTAAATAACGTACTTAATGAAAAATAATATCAGTCTAAACATGTCAGTTTTAATGTCATTATTTCTTAAAATTAGAAATTGTTTCATAAAATAACTCAAAATAAGAATCGGACATTGCTTTGGATGGTGATACAATAGTAAATCCACATTGAGTTCCACTTGCTAACCAACGAAATGAACTAAAATTTTGATTCCAGGCAATCTAAAATATACGAAAATACTATAAGGATTTAATTTTATATATTTTTAAAAATAATGCATTAAAAAAAGTATCACTTTAGTTATATTGTCTAGAGGATATCTTAACAATGGTTTGCTGCTTTTCTTGTCATCTTTTGCCTTTTTATGAAAAGAATACTAGAAATAGAAAACATAAACATTTGAAAAAAAAATACAGACAAGATACTAGATATAAATCTATAGCCGTGATAAATACTTACAAATTGGGATTCTAGTCCAAACTCGTTAACAGTTTCTTTAAAACGATACCCACTTGAATATTCTGATTGAGATGTATCACTTGATAATCGTCTAACTACCAATTGAAGTGTTGTCTGAAATGGTATAAATATGATTATTTATTAATTTTTTTGGTATTTATATTATAAAAAAACACCCAGTAAAGCTCTGCCATTAGAAATTAATTCCCCTCCCTCCCAATTTGGTAGAATTATAGAAATATTATTATTAATACAATGAATAACTGAATACTATATTACTTTAGAAAAAAAAAAAAATTGTAAGGACAGAGGCTGAAAATTGAAACGGCCAAAGGCACGTCCTAAACACTAATAGAATAGACAAACGAAATTGCATCCCCCTTCCTTCTATTAGAAGGGAGTCTCTATGGTGTTCATAATTAAAAGAAAAAGCTGATACTGAGGACGGGTGCAGACATTATTGTAAGTGGGAAATTGGGAAGAGGATAAATAAAAGTATTAAATTTATAACTGTACAAATAAAGATAAACCATTGCTAATGAAAAAACAATTCAGAGTTAAGTTCGGTAAGATATATTTTAAATGCCGTATATTTTTTTTTCATTTTTGTTAAAATATTAAAACGTTTATGAAAAAAAAAAGATTAATGCATTAAATTCAAATTTGTTTTTTAAACCACTAAGTATAATTTATAATATATCTTGTGTTTTTTTCATAATTATTAGGAAAACTATATGGAAAATCAAATAACGACTTTATTACTTACAAACTAAACAGCATTTTCTTTCAGTGAATTTGCTATTTTTATAATTTAGACAATGATTTCTGGTAGAAAAATCTATATAATAGTATAATCTTAACAATTTTAAATAATGAACTCGCTGCACAATAATTTGAAAAAAATTAAATTTTTAGCCTTTTTTGGTTTTCCCACTTAATTATAAAAACTGCTTTAGATATTAAAAAACGACTTCCTCTGTCAGTGGCTACATATTAAAAGGAACAAAATCGATATCTCTGTTATAAAACATAGTTTGCACAAATTAAAATCCATAAAATGGATAATACATCGTAAATATTTACCATTTTACCTACAATTATTTTTCCAGTCTTTTTAAATTATTTTGAAAACTTCTAGGAAAATCAAAAAATAACCCTCTATAGCGCACCAACTAGAAAAAAGTTCCTTTCAAAAAAGGTACCAGATTCTATACATTGGATCAAAATTTCTGGTTGTTAATTGTTGAAAGTTACAGACAGAAAAATAAAAATACACATAGTAAAAGATATAGATCCCTCGCTACACATCAAATCTAAAAATAGACTTTCCCCTCAACATGTTGTAACTCATTCAAATTTAATATAAATATTATTATTTTGATTCCCACATATAAAACAACTCTAATTCCGGTGTCTGAGCTCATTTGGTCTAGAGCAGTGGTCTTCAAACTTTTTGACTCGCAACCTAATTTTCTTACCATACATTTTTTTTTCGACCAATGTCAGCTTTGATAGCCAAAAAAAAAGTTTAAGTTGATTAATGTCTTAGTATGTCATTGTAGAAGTGCTTTTAAAACTGTATAAATAAAAATAAACATTTTTCTAGATAATATTTAATTTTTTATTATGTGTAATGATATAAAAAAATACATGTTATGATACAGAAAAAAAGTGCACGTAGTAATACAAACAAAAACTTATTGAGATGTATGAGCATGGCTATTTTTACACAAAATACTCCATCCGCAAATCATAAATAAGTTTACTAACGTATCAAAAATGTTTCTTCCAGTAGTTGTACTTTCAAGTTTTGAGGAGAACAGTATATACTCGTATAATTTTGTTATTATAAAAATATCTCACATAATATAGCAATATTGCATCGTTTGCAATATCAGTGCTCTCATCGAGCTGTAAAGAAAAACATTTCCTGTTGACAACCAAGACAAAAGTTGCACTTATAAATCATTACTGATAAGTGATATACATCTTGCAACTGTAGTAGCAGAAAGAGGAATATTTTTTAATTGTTTTGCAATTTTTTTCGTTAATTATTTCCGTACACTTATCAATAGTTTTTTTTTTACTTTTAAAAGAAATTTACAATCTATACCTTATGGCACAATGAGTAAATGTGATACAGAATAGATATATAAGGTATCAAAACATAGTTAATAATAATATGAATATTAATATTAATATAGTTTACAATAATTCATATAGTACATGTTACGTTTGATTAAAGCAGCTACCCATTAGTGACACTTTCACTTGTTTTTTATATACTCATATGTAAATTTTTTTTTTGATTATACTTATTTATTTAGAACGTTATTTATATATCAAGCAAGTCACGGCGCCATTTGCGTTTCAACTTTCTTGTAGGGTTATCGGAGATTGTTGGGACAGCGAGATTTCTAACAAGCGGATTGGGGTTGGATATTAAGTGAAGGTGGAAACGTTTGTAATAAATGTTTGCTTCATCGTGCACTAGAGGCATTTTTAGATCTGAATGAATAGTATGATTAGATACTTAGGGAGGTGCATTTAATAATTTTTGAAGCGCAATATTTTGTTAAGTTTGTATTTTATTTAGATTAGACTTTATAGCGTTTCCCCATAGTTGCAGTCCATATGTCAATATAACAATAGTAGCAGGTAAAATATGGTTTCAAACACATTTTGAAATTCTATAAGACTAAAAATGATGCTTTTAAAGCAGACTGTGAAACTGATATCTGTAAAGCAGGTATCAGGTTTAAGTGTTTTAGGACATAGATATTCATCGAATTGGGTTTCTTTTTTGGGAAAATTTGTTGAAAGGCTGAAACTGAGTACATAAATTAAGTGACTTTGAGTATCATAAGGAACTTTCAGATTATTGCCTTGCAACAGCACTAATAATATCTATGGTAAAGATACTGTTACCAACGGCTGTTCTTTAAATAATAATAATATCAACCTTAATAAAAAAAAACAGTTATAAACATTATTAGTTCAGGAATAGAAGTTTAAAAGTACTTTTGACTCCTGAAAATATAATGACACACAAGGAATCTCATAGACATATTTTTTATTTTTTATGGAAATTAAATGGTGATTGTTTATTATTCATTATTTTATTTTTTTACTTGTATATTTGTCAAAAATGGATTTATTAAATCAATATATTCGCGTGTATTTTTAAAAAATACACCAAAGCAAGGTATGCACCTTCAGATACAATATATAATAATAAAAAAAATAAGGTATGCAACATCAATAAGAAAGCAAAAATGGTTACCATGGTAGTTATAATCATGAACAATAAATAAATAATAATTAGAGTAAAACACCTTATTCGAATCAATTAGTTAAACAAATATGTATTATATAGAAAAATGTATTTCATAGCTATGAAGGAATCTTACAGTACTTAAACATGAGATGAAGTGCTAAACAAATTACTTGTAATTTAATTTTTCTTTTTAAACTAATTAATAATTTCATTGATAGTCCTAAAATTACTAGAGTTAATAAATTTTAATTGTCATTTTAGACTAACCCAAGCCAAGAATTTATTTTATATTGAAAATATTCAATATAATTATTTATTTTTTTCCCCTCATACAATTTTAATGATACACGGCAATATGTTAAATCTTAAAACTGATATATTTAATTATAGTTTTGAGTCATTTAAAAATGACATATGTATGATTACATTGTAAAATTATATTAGTCTTTATATAACATATTTGTATTTATTTTATGTAAAGTATAGCTTATACTGTACAATATCATATTTATGTATAAAAAAAATCTATTTTAGCTGCAATTTCTACTTTCAGATACTACATAATTAATTTCATTTTAATTGGAATATCTTTCCGTATAAATAAATAAATAAAAAAACTATGATAATTTAAATCATTACCTGGAGAAATCTGATAGTGGAGTCAAACTAAGTTTTCATAGAGAAATATAATTTGTAAAAGTTTATGTTCATTCAATACTGTGCACAATGTGTAGAACTAAATATTAATAGTAAGATTATATGATAATTAATTTTTGAAAAGTTGTCATTTGCAAAGAATGATCTCTTTTAAAATGTAAAACACCGGGGAACAACTGTTAACTGAATGGGGGTTTGAAAAATGTGAGTCACAGAGAAACTTGTTATCACCTAAAAACAAATTTCTTTCAACACTGTACACAGACGAATGGAAAATATAGTATTAAATATTATAGTAATAGTCATAAATACTACAATGAAGGTAATGTTGTTTCAATAAAAATATAATATAAAATTTGTACCATATACTCACAGAGTTTGCCGTTCTCATTTGATTGGTTTCTGGGAAAAACAATGTTTCGTAAATATAACCATTTTCATTCCCAGTTGCAATGACATTCATCCAGTTTGATCCGGATATAGTCTAAAATATATTATGTAAGTATATTTTCGAATTTAAATTAATCAGCATTTTATTTATACAAACCCAATGAGTACACTGTTGGAAAAAAGCAGGACCATAAAAATCTTCCTCTTCAATATTTTTTGAGACATCTTCAGGTTTTGCAGTACATTCTTCACCATCAAGTTTCACATCACCTTTCTCATTGCTATTTGAACTCGATTCAATAGATTTACATGATTCATTGTCACAATTTATATTAGAATCATTAGGAAGCATGGTTTCATTGTTCATATTCATTTTGTCTTCTTCATTAAATGTATCATCAGCATCATCAAAAGTTATATTGGAATCATTAAGAATAGTTGTTGCATTATTCATACTGATTTCATCTCCATTAAAAGTATTATCAGCATCATCACAATTTAATTTTTCATTATTATTTACTATAATATTATAGTTGCTGATTAATTTACTATTTTGAACACTATTTAAAACATATAATTCGGGAATATAATTATCTCCATCATTATCATAATTTGAAAAATTTACAGTCCGAACTTTTAAGAATGCAGGGCTATTAAATAAAATGTTTGAATTACAAATTAATTAAAAATGTATTAAGTTTAAAATATTATACACTATTCAGGTTAAGAGCGATTAAAATTTAAAATTAAAGACTGTGTTCGATACTGACAATGAATGTTTTTTTAAAATTAGGCTTTCTTAACTTCAATAGAGTATAAAATAAATTTTATAATATCAAGTCATTTACTTACTTAACACCTCTACTACAATATACTAATGTGTAACATTGTTGAAGCCAAGTACAATCAGAAGGACTATAAGATTTCTTTTGGAAAATTGGATTTTCAGTCATATGCAAATCCCACAATAATACAGAACCATCAGTTGCTGTAGTTGCTAAAATTGACGAATTAAAATAATTCATAGACAAACCTAAAAACAATAATATACAATAAAAACATTTTTTTTTGAGATAAATACAAAAACAATTTTAACAATAGTAAATAATGTACTAACCGGTTATACTACTTCTACTTGCCCTAAAACTGTGGCTTGGATATAGTATATCATCTTTAAGAAAAATTGATTTAAAATTTAAATTGAACACACTTACTACACCGTTTGAATAACCACATATAATTGTTCTAAAACGTTCAAAATACATACAATTTTTTAACTTATAGTATTGTTATACAAAAATAAGTAATAAAGTAATCAAACATTTTTAGAAAATATACAGATCTAATAAATAAATAAATACATAAAAAATGAATATAATAGTAAGTAAAATAATACATTGTATATTTTATTAAAACAATTTCCGTTCAAATATATATATTTTTTAATTTGCATTATTCTAAGAATAAGTTGAACATAAAAATTATTCATATAAAATAGTATATTATAAGTTTTACTCCAAAAATGCAGTTCTGATATGCATGATATATATGTGATATGTATTGTCATAGATACTTATTGTATACTGTATATAGTAAATATATTAATCTATTCCAATATGTATTACTAGCACTGTATTTTCTTCAAAGACGAATACATACCAATTACTACAAATAAAGTATGCTAAATAAGACTGATATTAATGAAGGATCAACTACGTATACAATTTTTGATTCAATATTATACCAATTATTTTGTACACCCATATAAGCGGTTCAAATTCAAGACTAGTAAATAAGGGAACCAGGTACCTAGATAGTATCACTATATAACTTTTTTTTTTTTTTTTTTGACAGGAAATTAAAACTGGGTCTTCTGATGAATTTTCTACCATTTATGGGATGTTATTATGATGAAATGAGAAGGGGTCAAATAGTAGTATCTGAGTTTAAGAGAAACTTGCAAATTGATACATAATATGTAATCATATATAGATATATTATATCTATCTAACCCATAAAAATAGAATATTATTAAATTTGTAGTATTTTACCAAATTGGTAACCAATTTGAAGTTAAAAATCACAGATCTTAGAGCTATAAATTTGTAAAATTTTTATTCATTTTTATTAGATTTTTCAAGAAATGTATATATTATTTATTCCATTGATTGTGATTTATCTTACCTAAATGGTGAAGCTACTTGCCAACAAACTTTTGTACATTGCACACCTCCTTTTACCCATTCACATTCAAAATTTCTTGCTATCACAGGTTTTGATTTGTACAAATAATACCTACATATTATGGTGGTTTATTTTAAATTTTATATTGCAATTCTAAATATAAAATAATTATTAAACAATAAATTTACATTTCTTGATTCCCTTCTACACAAGGCATTGCAAATATGGGACAATCTCCACAAGATGTACTTAATGCCAAAATACCAATTTTGTTTTGAGGTTCATAAGCTCCTGAAGGACACCATGCCATATCCCACACAGCTCCGAATTCATGAGCCAAACCATAAGACATATATGGCATATTAGAAGCAGTTATAGGTTTATAACTGAAAACATATACTTTACAATTTATGAAAATAAATGTTAAGGATAGATTATAGCTATCCTTTGTATTTATTCATGGAAAATTGGGCAGTTTAGAAAATATAAAGTGAACAAAGATTAATTTAAAACATGAACTTTGTTATTACAAAACATGTATACATAAAACTTGTAAATGTTAACTAATCTATATTATATAAATATATTGCTTAGTAATAGAGCTTACTTAATATTATTTAATGAATTAAATGTCCATAGCTGCAAAATGGATGGGTATTTATAACTGTCCATCTCTTTATGCACCAAATCAGGTTTAGGATGGCACGCTATTGCTAAATACTGAATTTTAACATCTTCTGGAACAGGGCACCACGATATAGCCCAATTGGGACCACCAGTAAACAACCAATACATACCTACAAAATAAATTTTAAATAAAATTTTAAAATTTTAAAAATTGAATTGCTTTACCATTGACATAGGCAGACTTAAATAGATCAACACTAATTTGTTCATCATCCAAATTAAATATTTTACAGGATTTTTGAACTGATGGTAAATACTTCAATGCTTCGTTATTATTTAAAACAAATAAATCGGGATGAAAATTTTCATGACAAATAGTCTTCCAAAACATTTTTCTGGAACTAAAAATATTATAAATAACACTCAAAATCAAATATAAGCAAATGAAATTAAAATCTGTATCTTACTAATTATAATAATTTAATAAGGGCTTCAAATATATATTTTTGTGCACATCATATTCATCTAGAGAAAAATCAATTTTTATATACTACATAAAAACAAATTATAATGTTTAATTAATTATACTCACTTAATATACAGTTTTCAAAATTATGTTTATACTTAATTTCATTAATATCAATGTTATGGATACATGAAATATGATTAAAAATATCATTAACACTTGATGCAATGAAGTCACATAAACGACATATAAAATTCTAAAAAATAAAATAAAAATATAAATATATATTATCAACCTGAATTTAAAAATTACTATCATACATAAAATTCATTCACATATTTGGTGTCTGGGTGAAAACTTAAAACATTCGGAGGCCTTTTTTTCCGACGTGATCTGTATAATTGAATCTAACAAAAAAAAAAGATGATACCGCTGAAGGATGAGCAACTGTTGTAGATAGAAAATTGGTTAGGTAGTAAACATAGTTATTTAATTTATATATTTCTACAAACAAACATCTTTACTAATGAAAAATTATTCTAAGTGAAATATGGTTAAATATTTTTTTTTAATACTGTAACTTTTCAAAAAAAAAATTTGAACTCAGAACACTTATACAAATAAAAATCTTTATAATATGATCCTATTTTTAATTAGCTAAAATGCTTATAAATAATTTAAGAACTGCCAGAAAATGAATAAAGATTTACAATATTTTATTGCAACATAGATAAAATAATAAATGAGTTGCATAAGAGATTTTTTGGCAATTATCTAATTTTGTTAATGGTATTAATGTCTTTAATCCAAATCTACAACATTTTTAGCTTATGATACTATAATTCCTTTTAATAAACCTTATTAATATGATACACAATGTTTAAAATCAGAATTAAATATACTACTTAAAAGTATACTTTATGAAAAAAAAAAATGATTTGAAAATTAAAGATTAAAATATACCTATTTAATAGTTTCTTTAATAGGTTAAAAATATAAAATAGTTTTTTAAGAAACATTAAGCTTAACTCTATCGCTATAACATTACCTGTATTAATAAAATAATCATGTGAACGTACATTTTCTTGTATGACATGAGTAGAGTAAAAAATTACTTAAAAAACAGATTATTAAATACAAGTCTGTCAAATTTAATGATAAATTTGCCGATGCTCATATTCAAAGGATTATTTTAAAATTACTATGTTACAAAGTAAAAAACACTATTTTTTAAATTTAATTATGTAGTACCTCATAAATTTTAATTTTATTATTTAAAAATGTGTGTATGTGTTAGGAAAACAATTTTTAGATAGTCCAACCAAATATTTGTTGGTCCTTAACTGGTTTTAGCATAATAAAATCCTGGCGCAGCTACTGAGTTACCAAGTATTATGAATAAAATCTTTTTTTTATATTATACATTATAACCCTAATAATAATTAAAAAACACACATTGTGACAAAAAATCCTAAATAATCCTTGTTGCACTTAGAATTTAAAAGTCATTAAATAAAACTGTATAATAATACATAATAAACCAAATGTAAAAAATAAGATATACATATTATTATCAAGTTTATAGTATTAGTAATGCAAAAAATATACACACTTTAAAATTGTGAACAAATTATTGAACAGAAATGTGAACTAATTATTAATTTGTTTTCTATACGTAATTAAATCTACTCTTCAAACATCATAAAATGGTTAAATATTCTTTTAAACTAAAACTGTAAAGGACTATAATGACTTATCTATAATGTTATTTAATTATTATTTTTTTTTTAAATTAAAACTGTTTAATTTAAACATTACGATAGAAAATAACTATTTGTAACTTACAATTTCATCATTTTTATTGATATCATCACCTTGAGCTTTTATCAACATTTTGCAATTTTTCAATTTGTGAGCTGCTAATGATGGTGGTTTAATTTGGTTCCCACATTCTTTACATGTTACCAACAACATTTCTATATCCTGTAAAATAGTAAAACATTATAATATATATTGGGTGATTCATTAAGTATGCTCACTCCATTTTTAAAGACAATACCAATATTTTTTTATCTAAATGAGAACCTACTTGTATTAAAAATTCCATTATAGATGGAATATTAGAAAAAAAATGTTTGGTGTTAAAATGTTGATACTTGATACTACTTAAATTTTGTGAAAACTCTAAATCTACAAAAATATTGTCTACAACTCTACATACAAATACTGAATTTTAGATATTTATTAATAGAAATACCTAGAAAATAAGAAATAGTTTGGTCAAACTCAGAATGATGTTTATAATTTGGACTTTGCCAAATAGAATTTAATAAATCTTAACATCAGATTTAGATAAACATATATTAAATATAATATAAATATTAATAAATAATATCAGTTTTAGGGAAAATCCATAGCATAACGAGGAATGTATTGGTAGTACAATAATTTTTATTTTTTTTCATCTGTGAGCCACTTTTCTACCACAAATATTGATCCAATCAAGTGTAACATCTATTATGAAAACCAATCAATTTTATTAACTAGGTACTTCAAGAGATCATTTTTTCGATTTTTCAAGGAGTTTTCATAATAATTGGGAAAAACCATAGGAAAAATGGGATAATTTACGAAATTTTCAATTTTGATTTTTTGTTATTATTAGGATAAAAATATTTATTAAGACTTGAAATTTTGACGGAAAACTTATATTTATTTATCTAGACATGGTAAATTTTCAAAACATATTAGCCATTTTTCAATTATTTATAAAAATTTTAATTTTGTTTGTTTTTAACATAATTTTGTACTTGGTAGGTACTCTGTAGACAAAACATGTATAACCAAAGTTTGCTCTGAATCGTTTTTCATTGCTTTCAAATATAAATTTAATTCCCCCTCTATATCCTACCTTCTAACTTATCACCTATAACATTGGCCTACTCATCATGCAAAATATGTCCATTTATACTCTAATATTATTACAATATTATGTTAATTTTAAAAAAAAAAAAAAAAATTATATTTTAGTATTAATATACTAAAATAATAAAAAAGAACATTATAATTACATATTATTCAAAAAATATATGTTATATAATTGCATAACTTTAAATTATTAATATTATAATATAATTACAAAAATTATAATTTTTGTCCTTAGTTACTGGTGACATCAGACTTCTTGAGCTACATAATACATTTTTCAATTTACATTTATATACTAGTTATGTATAAAAGTATTTTGGTCATTTTTTACTCCAAAAACAACATTTAAAAGTTTATAAAACCATATAATAATAAAAATAGTACACACGGTATACTTCCCAAGTAAACTATTGTAAATAAATACGTATTATTTCCTATAGATAAGCATATCAATTTACTAAAATATCAAATCTGTTCCATATCATAAATTTAAAAAAAAAAAAGAGCTGATACTGTTGTAGGTGAGAAGTTGGGAAGTTAAGATACATAAGATTATTTCATTTATATCTGAAACCATTGCTTGACAAAAGACTATTCTGAGAGCAGTTCAATAATATATAATTTGAAGGGCCATAATTTTTTTTGTGATTTTCGTTTAAATTTGATTTCAAAACGATTATAAAAAAAAAAATTGCCCGATGATTTTGAAAATTTTACCACTTTTAGGTATGTCCAATGTAAGTATTATTACCAAGTTTCAAGTCTCTACATGTATTTATAACCAAATTACAACAAACAAACTCCCAAAAATTAAAATTCTATAAAAAGCTCAAAAGTTTTGGCAATTATACCATAAAAAAGTAAATTAAAAAGGCAATAAAAGAGATATTTTGTGATTTTTCAATTAAATCATTTTTTCTGGAAGAAAATAACAGTTCATCTTTTTATAAAAAAAATGAAATCATGAAATTGTACGTTTTCCAACGCTTTTTCCCATTTAAATGCTTTTATTTAAAAAATAACTTCTCTGAAGTAAAATCTAAACAACTTGAATTTCCACAGAAATGGTCCTAAACGTAAAAAATCAGAGCAAGTTTACTAGGAAAAAATGCGCCCACAGATACGAAGAAAGAAAGAAATGATAAAAAAAATAAACAGCTTTGTAAAACCAATAGCTCCCACCCTACACTCAGAATTTAAAATATAGAAGAACAAACAAATTTTATTTGAGTAATTACAAGCAAAAAAGAAAAAATCACAAAATTCATCAAAAAAAAAAGTATACATCGCTCTTTTATCAATTATAATTAATAATTATTACTACCTAACCAAACTAAATTTGATGTGTAAATGTTTTCACTATATCTTTTGGGGATTTTCCAAACTATCTTGTACATCCTGTTTTACCGAAACTAACTGGTAAACTGGTAAATAATTGGTGTTCAAAATTGAAATTCAAAATATTTTAAAACAATAATCAGTATAAAATACGACTATTCCAAGTTTATTTGTTAACAATTTATGGTATCCAAGAATAACACAATTTTATTTATATAATTTGTTAATATCATTGACTATTTATACTAATTTTTCATGGAAGTCATACAGTTAGATAGCACAATGACATTATATTACATTTTAAAACGTATCAATATATAGTATGGATATTATTATCAGTTGCAAATATAGTTAAAATACGAAGTATCACATAGTAATATACAATCATAACATAATATGTTAGTTAATATTTAAATTTATCCATATTAAATTAAAGAATAATGAATAAAGTTAGTCCTGTGGATATACATAATGTAACTGTGAATCAATAAACCCCAAAAACCATATTCATCCAAATTAAGTATGCTACCAAAAATTATACTTATAAATTGACTATATTACTTACACTAGCAGATTTATTACAGAATATTACATGACTGGCAAACCCGACAATACTTTTTTTAACAGTTTGGCAATCTTCGCAAGTTAAGTTTACTCCTCGATTACGGGTAACTTTAAAAGGCATATATTGTCTCAATTTATTTAATACGGTATCGTAATTTCCCAAATCCTAAAAAAAAAAAAACGTTACACATTAAAAATTTAATTTTATGTAAAACATAAGATCAACTTTTACTCACTAGTTTATCTTCACCGTCAATCCAACATAAATTATAATGAGAAGAACAATGTTTTAAATGGTATTCTTTATAAGTCATTTGTTTATTACAACGTCCACAAGTTACCTTCAAAAAATTAACTTTTTTTTTATAAAATATGCATGCTCTAGCAAGATTCACAAAATAAACTTACCACTGATATATCTCTTTCATATAATTCTCTGTCTGACATAGTTGAATCTAGTCCATTTGCATTTAAAGAAATTGGTTTATCCTGATATCAAATTAAACATGTATTATCTAATAAATTATAGAATTATTTATCTTACTGGTCTGGATTGGCACTGTTTTATGTGGCTAGCAAAACCCGGAACACTTTTTTTTATAGTTTCACACCATTCACAAATGAACTTTACTTTTCTTTTAATTATAGCATCTTTTGGTAATGATTTTTTTAATAAACTTTGTAAGACATTCAAATCATCATAGTCCTAAACATTTTTTTATATTAAATACATACATCAAAAGAGATAATAAGGTCTGGGTAGTGTCCCATTACTTTCTCCCCATTTGTATTTATATACAAAAAGTTAAAATATATCTCATTTCAATTAAAAATTCATTAATTTTAAGAAATTTTTAATATGGGCCATATTTTAAAGACTTTGTTTTAAAAATTTAAAAGAATATTAATAATGGTTTTATCATTGAACAGTGTTAAAATAAAAGTGCTTATACCATTTTTTAAAGTTATCCATCTTAAATTTTCACAAAAAGTACCTTATGTAAAAATTTGTATGCATTTGTTCCACCAATACACAATAACGGATTAAGGCACTGAATGTTAATCTATCACAAAATTATCAAGTTAACCAACTATTTTTTCACTATTCATTTTTACTTATTCTATAATTTTTCATATACCTTTTTTTTAAACATTTTTCTGATAATAATATAATGTGAAAATTGATTGGTTGGTATTATAGATTAATTACTAATTACGTTCTATGGAATTAATATGTATTTATTAAATTTTAATAAAAAGAAAAAAAGTTACTGGTTTTTCATTTTCATCTATCCAGCATAAATTATAATGGCTTAATTTATGTTGTTTTTTGTATTCTTTGTATGGCATACTCTTATCACATCGACCACATTTCACCTTAAAAATAATTTAAAATGTTAATACAGAAATTATTAAATATAATTTCTAAACAAACCACATACTATGGAATCAGAATCACGTTCAGAATCGTGTTCAGAATCACATTCAGAATCGTTTTTTGAAGTTATTTCATCATTTATAGGCTGAGGTGAATTGCACTGTAAGGTAACTAACTAAAAATACATTTTTAAATTAAATTATTATATAAGCAATAATTTGTGTAGTTAACAATACAATTGATAAATGGAGTTTAGTACTTGAATGAAAGGAACTAAGTATAAGCAGAAGTAAAACAGATTATGATAAGAGAATTCTAATGAAACTTAAACATAAATTCTCTAAAAGTGTGGCAAAGCTATGTTGTATGGTTCAGTATTCAGCAGTAAATAGAAAAATAGGACAGAAAATTAATGTAACAAAGATAAGAAAGCTTAGATGGATGAGTGGAGTGATGACAGAAGATAGGATAAGGAATGAGGACATAAGACCTAGCTTAGGTATTGCTTCAATAGTAGACAAGTAATAGATAAGTACCAAATAGACTAAGATAGTTTGGGCTTGTCATGGGGAGAGAGAAATCATAAGCAGTAAGAATTGTAATGGAATTAACTTAGAAAGAAGAGGGGAAGTGAAAGGCCGAAAGAGGTGGTTGGATGCAATTAAGAATGATATAAGGACAGCTGGTGTATGCACGGTGGAAGATCCAATCAGATGGAAGTTTTGGAACAAAAGTAGTCGACCTCAAATAATTAGGATGAAGGCAAAGGAGAAGAATAAGATGAATGTATACAATAAATTAATTTTACAATATTGATTATTATTAAATATACACAAACAATAATAAATAATGTTTAAAATCACAAAATTAATTATTATAATTTTTTATATTAACATAAACTATTTAAAAATGAATATATTTTATTTATAGTTTTAAACTTAAGTAAATCTTAAAATATAACACTGAAAATCATTATATAATTTAATTTATGATAAACTATAGTTAAGAAATTTTGAATAGTTATTATAGTTTATAAGAATATTTTGTCATTTTTTACTATTAATGTATAATTTAAGCTCAAATTAAATAAATTAATCAAATGAATAGTTTTAAAAATTATTACCTTTTGTTCTACAGCACATTTTTTCACGTGAGAAGCAAAGCCTAGCACACTTTTCTTACTAACTGCACACCATTCACATACAAAACAAACATTTTTATCTCGTTCAGCATTCTTTGGTAAAATTGCGCGTAGTAAACAAACAACTTTATTTTCATCTAAATAATTCTAAAAACATTAATTTTTAAATATTTATAATTACAATAAAATATCTAGTACTCTTTTTATTATATATTTATGTTAAATTGTTCAAACATTTATTCAATTTCACTATCTTTACTATCAAATAACAATACATATTGTTCCATTAAATTTTAATGAATTGTCAAATTTATCATATATATGCAAAACATAAAAATATACCAATTTTTTTTCGCCATCCAACCAACATAAATTATTATGTTTATATCTGTGGTTCATTTTATATTCTGTATAACTCATATTTTCACCGCAACATCCACATAATACCTAAACATTTAACATGATACATTTTGAATTTATTTTATAGAAAATATACTTAAGATAACACTATACATGCATTTGTTATCTCTATTTTACAAACACACAACATAACCAATTGATATTCAACAGGACCAATTTTGTTCAGTGAGGTTTTAAACTTTAATGAAGTGAAATGAGTGAATTGACCTAATCAATATTAAAAAGCAGAACATAATCTGTGTTTGTATGTTGATTTTTCTTTAACTTTAATTTTTCTAACATAGTATAAACATTTTTAAATAGTAATATTTCATTCTCAGTCTTGCTTAGAAATTTAAAAAACAAAAAAAATCATGCATACAAATATAGATAATATCATCCCCTTTAAGTTTGATTTTAAGCCAATTCATTCCAATGTTAAAGCTAACAGCCCAAAATTAATTCTACTGACACACATTTACTATGTTGCGCATTTGTAAAACATTTACAACAAATGCACCCGTAGTATCTTCTTAATAGTTCTAAGACTATTATATATACATAGATATTCATATCCAATTTTTAATAAATAACAATTCAATTAAAACAATTATTACTTACTATAGAATTATCATTTGAAGTATCGTCAATTGTTTTATTTTGATACATTTCAGATAGATTTAAAAATGAGTCGTTCACTTTCAACTGCCTCTAAAACAAAATGATGAATTGTTTAATATTATTTTTTATTTTTCATAAGACAGATCATACAAATTGTTGAATATTTACAGATTATTAGTCCAAATGTAACTATGATTAACAAATGTAGGTACTGAATACTTAGTTATTTGAAAGAACTCAAACCATATTGTTTTCTTAAGGTGTATATACTATCAAGTTGTTTTTAACGAGTTATTTGTAATCATTTTTGTAAATGTATAAAAATATAATTTTTAAACTAATATGTTCCAAATAGTACATGTATTAACTACTTATTTATATAAATGGCAACAAAACATTCATTAAATCAATATCATACGGTTTTTGATATATTATACACAATGTAGTACAATACTTACATTTTGACTACATTTTGATAAATGATTGGCAAATCCAACAATAGAGATATAAATACCCCCACACCATTGACAATTAAATTCTAACTTAGTTTTAAGTTTATTTGTCCTTTTTCGTAATAATGCTTTAATTTTTGGTATATTTGTAAAGTCCTATATATATATAAAAAAACAAATATTTTATTAAAAATAATTCATTAAGTACATATACTATTTTTCAATAAAAACATTACAATTTCTTCTTCTACTCCGTCTAGCCAACAAAGATCATAATGAATATTGCGATGGTTAAAATCATACTCTTGATATGTAATAACTTCTTTACAATGACCACAAGTTACCTAGTTAAAAAATTAGAATTTAACTTATTATATATAAAAATAAAAAACAAAACTACTTTACCTGGAACATCAAATTTTTCAATTTTTTAAAAAAAAATAGTTTTTTGACTCATTTGAAGTTTGATAGTAATGTTTCGCCTCAAATAGCTAATTTTACACCGCTCTTACATATTACATTGTAGCACTATGGATAAATATATTTGCACTATATGTACAAATTGCAGCAATGGGTTCAATACCAACAAATTGAACAAAATGTTTGCACACGTTGCGCTACTTCGGATTGTTTTATTCAAAAAAAAAACCACACAATTTGTTAGCA
Source organism: Cinara cedri (assembly GCA_902439185.1). Taxonomy (NCBI): domain Eukaryota; kingdom Metazoa; phylum Arthropoda; class Insecta; order Hemiptera; family Aphididae; genus Cinara; species Cinara cedri. Next base: position 1,149,570 of record CABPRJ010000965.1, on the reverse strand, counting down.
AAACCACGTCAGGTAGATAACAGAGAAAAATAAAAGCATTTTGTGTGCATTTAGAAACTTGGCAGGGTTAATTATAAAGTGCAAATATTTTTTTCAATTTGTAGATATTGAATCCTATACCACAGTTTCCACGTAATCAATTGCGCTAAGATGAAATGTGTACACGAAAATAGTTATTTGTGCAAAAGTGTAATGACGACCAACTTCAAATGGCAATAAATTCTATGATAATTTTTAAGGCAAAAAAGTCAAACATTTTCAAAAGTAGCGTTGAAAAACATTTTTTTTAAGAAAAAAATTGAAAACAACAGGTGTTTGCTAAAGTAGTTTTATACCAATACTATAAAATAGTAATCACGTTTCAAAGATGAGTATTGATTTTAGGTCTAAGAAACAACATCAAAATATCTAAAAACGTTTCATAATTTCATATTTCAAATGTTAAACTCTTGTAAATACCCAAGTATTTACTAATCAATTGTCAGATTTTACAATAAAATAGGTGACTAATAATTAGTTATTTTTGAGCAGCTCAAGTCCTTAATTAAGTTAATACGCGTACAGCCTATAGGTATAATATTGTCTATTTCTTACCATAGAATCATGACTAATAATACTAGTAGTAACGTAATTAGCAACGGATTCTTCATCAATTTCCATTTTAGCCGCCTTGCTGTTTATACTGGCTGTAAGTAATTAATAAGTAACAATATTTAACGTTCAAAAATATGTTATAAATAATAGGTTTCTAATAGTTAAACATTAACATAGTGGACAGTGTAATGTGCACTACAACTGCAGCATGCAACTGCCATAGCAAATATGAATATAATTATGAAGTTAGCACAATAGCACCTATGGCAACCAATAACCATCAGATTGTACTTATCTATGATTATTATTTATATTAGTTATAATCACGGTCTTAGAAGATTCGTGGTTATAATAGTTATATCATAATTCATATCATATAAAGTTTATAGATAATATCTATCACTGAGTAGACCATAAATTCGTTGAGAGCACGATTTGAGATGTTGAAACCGATTCGTTCATATCGGTATGCGATTCCGATTCGGATATAATGGTTCCAGTTTTACAAGAAATTCGTTGTCTTGTACAAAATATCATTATCCCTTTTATAGTCCATAGATATTTATTATCACACAGTACACTTTTCTATATTATCATAGTTTTCTCTGAATAATTCAAATATTAATGAATTTTGTACTGAATTATTACAGTACTAGAATTGTACTGAATTCTAATAATACTAGAATGCTGAATAATAACATTTAAAAGTTTAACAACAGTATAATTTGGATTACTACTATAATCCGCGTGACCGCTGAAATTCAAATAAAGTAGGTATCTATGCAATTGAATTTATATTAATTATATATTCAATAGTTACTTTCAAAAATATGATCTACATTGGACCAATTTATGTTTGATGCTATTATTATTTTAATTAGTCATTTATTGAATAATACTATTTTAAAATGAATTAAAAAATGTGAACATAAACATAGAAAAAAGATAAAAACAAGTAAAACCTGACAGAGTCGGTCGGTTAGTAGTGGTGATGCAGAGACACCATAGAAAAAATTATATAGTTAGACGAATTTCAGAAGAAATCAGACAAAAAGATTAATAGAAAACGAATCAATATTATGAACCATATCGTTTATATAATCCGAAATACTAGGATTAGTGTCAATTTTTTGATTTATTTTAAACACCATCTTGTACCAACAAATTTCTTAAGTTTTCTGTTTTTCCCAAAAAAGTTACTTCGATTCACACTAGTTTGTATTTTACACATCGGTTTGTATAAAAACGAATTTCTAGCTATACTTATCTATATATCTTAAACCTTAGTTGAGGGAGCTATAAAACAGTCGAGAATATTTTAACCGTATTTAAGCCGAAAGACATGAAATTAGAAATTACTAGAAAATATTTAAATAGACTATTTTCGAAGACCGTATTTCAGCTAAAAATAAAACAACCAAACGTATTTCAGCAGAAACGCATGAAACTTTACTAATAATTATCAACTTGTAAATGTCTTATTATTGTTTTTAATTAGAAAACTTGGAAGTTTGAACGTCAATATCTTGAAAAAAATTTGGAAGACCGTGGCAAGTTTTGAGTTATAGTTCCGACAAAATCTTGAACAAACAAAAACTAATAAAACAACAACATTTTGAATATTTTCTATAATACAAATATATAGGTATTATTTAATTAATTTTAAAATTATTATTATTTTTAATTTCAACCATTTGTAAGCATTTAAATTTAAGTGTATTTAAGTGTACATTTAAGTGTAGATAAACATCCACTTATATATGAAAATTGATGACTTGTATTTGGTTTATCCACTACATCATTATTATTTTTTTTAAATAATTTAATATGAAATTTGTACTTCTTTTTGTACACGGACACACGGTAATAATTATTGAAATTAATTAATAAGTGAATAAGAATTAATATAAATTAATAATTAAGTGCAAATCTAATTGAAAAATGAACTCGATAAATATCCAATAAATAAATAAAGTCAGTAAATCATCAGGACTAAAAAAATTATGACAATATGAAAAAATATTTAAGAAATAAACAAGACATGATGATGATGATTATTAGTCGGTAATGATTGCTATCTGCCAATGAATAGCTTGTAAATTATTGATATGATTACCTTTGAACTTTGTAAAATTGATGTTAGTTATTATATTTATATTACAATTGACTGTTATAAATCGTTATTGCCAATTCCAAAAATAGCTCAGAACTTATGTACTCATGTATTCATGTATATGATATACACACATGCATGCATGCAAGCATATAATATTGCATTACATAAATAATTCAACATCGTTTTGGAGATTTTTACTAGGAATTTTCTCCAAAGTAAAACACAGTATACAGGGGAGGAGAGTGCCCCTTCCATCTCCCAACATAATCTGCGCCTGGCCCATGGTAAATTGTTATTTTTTCCAGCTGCAATTAACACCATAAAAATGTAGTTAATACTGATCTGTCACAGAAGCTACCCAATTTAATTAAATTTAATTATGAAGCATAAGAATACTTAAAAATTAAAATGACAAATGTCAATAAAAAAATATGAATGTGAAATCATTGTTCAACAAAAAAGATCATATTTTTATCTTTGTGATTATAAATTGTAGTTGTGATAAATGATTACAGAATAAAATTAATAATAATTAAATCAATTTTTATTACCAAAAATAAAAATAATAAACAAGTTTTAATTAAAAAATATACAAAATACAGTTTATTTGATAATTTTAATTTTTTTTAGCTTATTTTCCAATTTGAATTATTCAAATAAATAGTAAAAGAATAAATAATTGACATCATTTCATGAAACAATGTAGTGTATTTAATATAAAAATGAACTTTATAAATTTTACTTCATTAATAAGAAGTAAAAAAAAAAAAAAATAACATGTCATGTAAAAAAATAATAACCATATAAGTGATCAATAGAAAAATATGTATTTTACAATTACTGAAGGTAATGATTTTTTTTTAGTTTCTAACTTTTGACAGGTGAATAAAATATGTACACACAAAAGGTACAGTGTTTTAAATGTTCAAAAAAAGTTTCATCAAGTATATATTATATATATAGGTAGAGATATAAAAATTTGATTAAACAAATACTAACATAAAAAAATAAGATTCTTCAAGCAGGTAAACAATAGAAACAACGTATGTGTTCAATGTTGTCTTCTGTTTAAAAGTGGCAATTCTTGAAATTGTTGAGATGTTGTGTGTACTATATCCTTCAACTCCATTGAATTACCAGAAGAGATATCTAAAATAAATAAATGTTGCATTACCATTTGTATTTTCATTCAACACTTTGATTTTTAAAATGTACATTATAAAATTAATTTGACTAATAATATCATCTAGTCCTACATTTAAGTAATACAATTTGTATTACCTAAAAGTCCATTAGAATAATAATTCTGAAAAAAGATTTTAATTTGTAGTTAAGTCTACTTGAAATCGACTTCCCAACATTTTTGATTTTATATACCTTAATTTTAAAAATAAAAACCATAATACAAAACTATTCTCAACTATTAAAAAATTACAAAGAAAATCAAAAAATTCAACTTTCTTGGTCACCAACTAGATAATTCAACAAAAAAGATCTCTTAATGTTTTATTGTTTTAATGTATTGGCACAATATTTCTGATAGAAAATATAAGTTAACATATTAAAAGCAATGAAAATGGTAACACTGTAGCACGTCGTAAATAACTGTCGTTTTACCTATAATTTTCTATGGGGTTTTTAACAATTATTTTGAAAATTTTTTTTAGAAAATCAAAAAATTACTTTTTGAAGAAATTAAAATAAAAAATCATAAGTGGGAAAACTGATCTTATGTTGACTTGATGGTAAATTCAAATTACTTTGAGAATACATATTGCTTCACTAAACCAATCAATTGGTATGTTGGAAATAGAATATCTCTAAATTCTTATGTTGCACATGTGCAAAGTAAAGTCAGTAAATTACCACTTCCAATCCCCTTAATCTTTTTCTAATTACAAAAATTCTAGACATATATTTAAGAATAACAGTTATCCTAGTGATAAAAAAAAAACATACCATTAAGTGTTTGTTCTAATTCATCGTATGTAAAACAGTGAATAATTTGATCAACACACACACCCTGTAATACGGCTAATACACTTTTTCTTGGGTTATAAAAACACAGGGGCTGTTTTCGCTTTTTAAAGTCCATTATTAATCCAGCAATGCCCTAAGAAAAAATATAATATAAAATCATCATCACATTAAATAAAATGGTAACAACATTTCCATTATCCCATCTAAGAAAATATTATTTTCAATGAAAAATTATGAAATGCCAATTTTTTTTTTTTATTGTATTGCTATTTGTTTTCCTACTTACTTTAGCAGCTGTAAAATCAGCTTCAAGTATATGTTTACAGTCGACCACAACAGGGAGTTTTGATTTTCCCATTTTAACAGCTGCTCGATCTGTTTTTCCACGCATAAAGTCCACAGCAGGAAAATAAAGACTATTTTCTGGGGTTACAAGCAAATAATCCAAACCAGTTCTTAACTGATATTATAAAAAAATAACAAATTATAAAAAATAAATTTAATATAATAAAGTATAAAGTATTTAAAGATTTTAATGTAACTATAAAATTGAACACAATTAAAATTAATAAAACAAAAATTCACCTTTTTTATTTCAATATGCAAAAATGGTCTAGCTGACGGTATAAGTAGAAGCATTATGTTTATGGCTACACCAACTAAAATTCCAAGTTCTACTCTAATGGCCAGGCATAAGACAAATGTTGCAAATGTTGGTATTAAGTCTTTTCCTAAACATAATTTGTACATAATGATCATAATAATATCATATAATCATATGATACATTGTTGTTAATTATTAATTTAAAACAATATATTATAAATAAATTATTAAATAATTGATTTTTATCAACACGTCTCAGGCGACTAAGTTAAACTAAAAGAGTCTTATTAGTAGGGTTCAGATTACATTTTTTAATAAAAGTAAAAAATGTGTTTCATTTAATTTCTATTCTAAAGGATAATCATTTTATTTGCTTTTTTACTTATTTTTTGTAAAATAATCATTTAAGAATAAATTGTTCACAATATTTTTATACGTATCTAAGTCAAAAAGACAATACTCCTTTTCCCTAAATTAGTATCTACTAGTAGATTAGTGAAAGAATATTATCGTAAAGGTTTTTAAAAATGTCAAAAATAATTTTCAAATTTTACAAAATTATAGAAAATTTAGAAAACCAGCATATAATAATAACTATAATAGAAAATTGCATTTTGTTTTATTCATATAAAAAAAAAAAATCCTATAATACTTGCCAGAGCCTAAAGAATTTACAGACAACTCATTTGTTGAAATTACTCCATTAGTAGTTTATGTTCTTTACAAAAAAAGGTAACATACTAAACTTAACATTCTTATAACTCACTAAAATCTGTAATAAAATAAATTATAAAAAAATTTAAATGGTAGATAAGAAAATAATAACAATAATTATTAAATAATAAAATAATAAATAAAAAATGTATACATAAAAATAAAATAAATAAATGAATCAATGTGTCACCTGGAGTACTATAATTGTATTACCTAACCTCCTAACTTCTTTCGAATTAAAAATTCATCATCAGGTATATTACAATCAAAATGTAAAACGCGACTGAATACAAAAAAATTAGATGAAGATAAAGAAAAAAAATTATACAAATTGGTCGTTTTACAAAGAAATAATTTATTTTAATCACATACAACAAAAATGAATACATAAAAAAAATGAGAATTGGCACAGGTTATATGATAAAATTAATATTTTAGTAGCACAAAATACACAAAAATAACAAATTGCCAGCATTCTTTTCAACTACGAGTTACTAATTTAACTTCCATAATTTTCAATAAAGCTGAAAACAATTTATTAAATAAAGGTAGTAAATTTGATACATATCAAACAATAAACTTTCAATCATTTAAACAACAATTAATACAATGTAAATCTCTTATAAATTATATAAAATTTCAGAAACAAAATCAAACAAGAAATAACTTAATAAATAGTATCAATAAAAACTATAAAAAAAACAATTATTAACGACATAGTGAATAAATTAAAAACAAATAATTCAGAAATAGTTTCGGTAGATAAATTTAATGCTATTGTTATCGTTTATATTAATGAAATTCATAAAAAACTTTAGATTTTATAAATAATAATAATAGTTACAACTCAGCATATGATCCTATTAAAATTTACATTAAAGAAATTAGAAAAAAATCATACCTAAAGTCCAAAAGAAAATATTATTAAAATCTGATTACAAAATAGACACTCCACATTTACATCCATTCATAAAATTACATTTATTCTGATTCGTCCATTAATTAGTTATAAAACTGCTCCAGCTTATAACCTTGCTAAATATTTAGACTTTCTCATTAAACTAAAATTAAACATGAATACTGATACTTCTATAAAAACACATGATTTTACTGATAAAATGAATATTATGCTAGGTTACAAAATGATTTCTCTTGATGCTAAAATGTATACATCCATTCCAAAATACGAAATAGTACATTTTTTAAAAAATAAACTTATGCATAGTAATAAATTTAATACAAAGTACAAAAAGTTATTCAAAAAATAAATGTAATTATTAATCAAAACTGTTTTCAATATAATAATAAATTATATTCACAAAAAAATGGGTTAGTTAAGGGTGGTCCTTTGAGTGCTCTTTTATTTAAAATCTACATGCAAAACTATGAAATTAATAATATTATCAACAACAAAATATACAGTCCATATGTAAAAGCTTAGATATGTGATGACAATAATTTTATTTAGACGTTCAAATAGACAAGCAAAAAATTTAGTTAACTACTTAAATAAAAACATTCAATTTACACTTGAAATGCAAATAAATAATAAATTAAATTTCTTAGATCTTACAGTTTTTATAATAAAAAATATATTTGATTTTAGTATTTACAGGAAACCTACACAAACTGATGCTATAATACCACATGATTTTAAACACCCAAATTCTCAAAAAATATAATTTTGTATTCAATATTCTATAGGCTTGAATGTATTCCATTAAATAAACATAATCATCAACACGAGCTTAATGTTATCTATAATATGGGCCATAGAAATAATTTTAATTTAAATACTATTAAAAAAAATGCATATACACGTATTAAAGAAAAAATAATACAACTCAGCAAATAATGTTGTTAACTATTGTAGTATGAAACATCAATAATACTATTAAAAAAAATGCATATACGTATTAAAGAAAAAATAATACAACTCAGCAAATAATGTTGTTAACTATTGTAGTATGAAACATCAATAAGTCCAACAAATTCGCTGAGAACTCTGAACAATAACACAACTAATAATTTAATCAAACATATAAATAATAGAACTAAAAACTTCACAAAAAATCCCTTTTTTTTTTTAAAAAATGCTGGTATATTTAAACTTAAATGTAACTATAATAAATTGTATACATAAGACAAATAGAAATTTTAAAATAAGATATAAAGAAGTAAGAAGACATTTCTGAAATAAAATTAAAAAAGACTGCCCCTAATTCAAATTTTGCTAAACATGTTTTAGAAAATAACCCTAATATAAGTTTTGATATTAATACAGACTTAGAGATATTAAATACCCAAAATAACATTTACATAAATTCATTTTTAGAAGAATTACACATACATAATGAAATAAAGAATAATAATTTTAATAATATTTTAAATGTTTAAACCGATTTTAAAAATAATATCTTATATTAATACATTTTAGATAATAAATAGTAAAATAATTTATATTTCTTAATATATCTATGTCCAATAATAACTAATTTTAAATAATCTCTCCTATTAAAAGTAAATTATTTCTATATTCTATGTAAAACAACAAATTTGTAAATTTTTTTTTCTATGTATTCCTTCATTTAATTTTTTATATTCAGTCATGTTTTACATTTTGATTGATATACCTGATGATGAATTTATAATTCAAAACCGGTTAGGTTAAGTAATACACTTATCATAATACTCCAGGCAACACATTAATTCATTTATTTCTTTTATTTTTATAAATAATTTTTTTATTTATACATTTATTTACTTTAATAATTATTAATTATAACTATAATAATAATTATATAATTATTTGTGTCATTACACAACCAAAAATTAAAAATATTAGATTATTTCCAAACAACATGAATCAACTTTAGTATATGGTAAAGCTCAAAATAAAATAAAAATGTATTAATTTTTGAGACTTATCGCTATATAATGAAAATATTATTCTATTATTATAGCCCAGCATATTTCTTAGTGTGGTGCATCTATTATACATATATATATATATAATCAATGGTATTACATTTTTAAAAAGTATTTTAGATTATTTTAAAGTTATTTAAATTCTAGGGTTTAGAGAATTAGAAATAACTGTAATATAATCACAAGGCTTTCTTAATTTTTATTTTTATATTTATCCGAATGAAACTAAAACGTGTTGACACATATTAATAAAATATGAAAATATTTAGAAATACATATATTGCTTTATTTGTTTAATTAATAATTTACTTACGACTTGATTTCCACATGGGTTTAACAATTTCGTACTCGATCATGAAAATAACAGCACTAATGATGACCGCAGCTAAAGCTGCTTTGGGTATGAAGTAAAAATATGGTGTTAATAAACTCAACGCCAAAATAATAAGTATACCTAAATATGAATATTGAATGCTTAATACACATTTTTAAAATAATCATATTTTGAGTGACTATTTTACCTGTATACATTCCACCCATAGGAGTGCGTACACCACTGGCATGATTCACTGCACTTCTCGAAAATGATCCTGTTACTGGCATTGATGAAACAAATGAACCTAATAAATTGCAAACGCCTAAGCAATAGAGTTCTTGAGTAGCATCCACTGAGTTTCCACTAGCTGTTAAAATATCAATCAAATAATTATTAATTATTATCTTCATCAAAGTACCAAGGTAGAAATGATACAATTAATTTATATAATATGTAAAGATTAATGAATGTGCATGCTACATACCAAATGCTTTGGCGATAGCAACATTTCCAAGAACAGCAATCACTGGCACTAATATAATGGAACTTCCGAGATCCAAACACATATCAATAAACCCAACAGTTTTGCCATTTAACTCCGTACTAAATGGTGGAAATTGCAATGGTGGCAAACCAGATCTTACATTTCCTTTTAAAAACAAATTTATGTTAATAAATTAAAGTCAATTTCAGAAACAATTACAATTCAAAACTAGTAAGTTTTATATGTTTTGAAAATATTTTAGTATAAAAGAAATCATTTTATTTTAATAACAGCAAAGATAATTTCAAATTGTTAAGGTACCATTTTTAAAATTTATAAATTTAACATTAAAAAATAAAGACCAAAAATAACATTTTGATTTTATACATAATCATTAGGTTATTTAGTCAAAATTTAAAGTTCATATGAAATGTATTAATATGTTTACAATATTATAATTTTATTTACATACTTTAATATTAATGATACCTTAATATTTATAAATAAAATTCTAATTTTTTTTTTAATTTTTAATTTTTCATAATTTTAGGAGTAATATTGTTAGTATTATATAAATAGATATGATGTGTATTGGTATTATGTATTCAAATATATTTCCAACTGGTATTTTTTTTTACTGGTTATAACATTCAGATAAATAATATAGAAATTAGATATCTAATCAATAAAGGTTGAAAGAGCATATTTTTTTTAAATATTAATATAAAATAAAAGTCTTTGAAATAGATACCTGACACAATAATATTTCCATTACCTAACTAAAAAATATTTTAAAATTACACCTTTGCATAATACAAAAATGTAAATCATTTTAATGTATAAAATATATATTCTATAAAATAACATTTTATTATTTACCAATTAAAGTGACAAAAGGTTTGGAATTAGGAGAATGACACCAATATGCCATTACTGAACAAGCAAGCACAATTAGAGCATTTCTGGATATGGATAGCAGCCACAGTCCTTTCATAATTGTCTTTTGTTTGCTAGATGGCTTACCATTGAGACCAAATAATTTGATGTCTTTCAGTTTCTAAGCATAGTGTAATATGAGTGTTAAATTTGAATTAACCTAAAATTAATCTAGCATTCGAACAGATTAATTACTCTGAGCAATAGTAGTATGATGATAGAAACAACTCCTAGAATTGTATCATTGGGATTGAAATTACCAATATTCTGGTATACTTTCAATACACAATCCATAAAGCTACTCGATTCAAACTTCAATCCAAGGAGACCTTTCAGCTGAGATACTGCTATAATAACAGATGTAGCTGATGTGAAACCAACAGTCACTGGGATAGAAATAAAGTCAATTAATACACCTGAAATAAAATATTTATGTGAATACTTTTGAACAACATTCATAATTTAAACTAAAGGTAATAGAATAAAATACAAAAATTATTTAAGTGGCTAATACTTAAAAAAATATAATATATACTATGAAATATGCTACTAAGTTTTTGTTTATGTCAGATTTATTTTTATTAAGTTGAAATCAATAATAAATATTGATAATATATTAACAAAGTTTAAATTTATGAATACATAAAATACAAAATGTAGTTTTTTTTCAACCATTTATAAAAAATTCCTCACTAAAAACATGTAAAGGTAAGTATGTTATAAATTTTAAGTATATAGTTGTTAATTATTAATTATTGTTGAAAAAAATAGATGAATAAACATCATGTTATTTGAGTTAAATCGCCTGATTCAGAGATTTTGATTTCTTTTGTATATACTTTTGAGTAGAGAACTAAAATTAAGAAATCAAAATTATATTGACATTTATTATAAGCTTATAATAAATTTACAAATGAAGATTTTTTTTTTTTTTTTAAGTTTTAAATTTACAACTATTATTTAATTTCTGATTTCTAATTCTTCAAGACACTTTTTAAAAACATGTATTATACAATTACAGTAGGTATAATTTTTATAAAATAAAATCTTATTTTTACCAAAATGGCAAAATGTTCAACAATAAAGCTGGATGTAATAACAAAATGCCTGTTAAATATAGATAGATACCAGACATTATATATTTTAATAAAAAATGCTTATAATATAAATATAATACAAATAATCAATAGTAGTTATAAATATATAGTTATATTCGGTGTTCGGCATTATCTAAATTACATAGATACATTTTTCATAAATTTTTTCTCCTCTAGATAACTTTTAAAATTGTCATCTATTATCTTATCTAGATAATAGAAAAGATGATATTTTAAAATTATCTAAATAATTATTTTCTCTAATGTCTATATTTTCTTTATGTACAATATTATTCATGCACAATAAACTGCACTATGATAACATTAATCATGAACCATGTTTTGTGGAAAATAATTTGACACTTTGATTAGCCAATTTTTGAGGTTAGTAAACATACGGTATACGGTAGTACTCAGTGTACCACAATATTACCATTCTAAATTCTGTAAAATAGCAGCTATCAGCTGATAGTAATAGAATCTGCTGACCGTGATTGTAAATGATCAATGTTTCAAGTCAACATTTATACCCCGATTAGGATTTTAATTTTTGTTTTTGGACTTTTAGTAAAACTGTATAACTTTTTAAGAATTATGAGAAAATGTATACAAAAAACAGTAACATCGTAACATGTAAACGTCAACTGCAGGATGATATTCATATAACTGACAATTTTGCTCAAGAACTGAAAGAATCATAATATGAGAATGATAAAGAATAATAATAATATCAACGTCTATTAAATGTATAATTATCTTTTTTTTTTATAATCAGCTATGGTTATTTTATACAACTATCAAAGTATTATCTAGATAATTTTATTTAAATTTATCTATTATCTCATCTAGATGCTTAAATTGAAATATATCTTATTATCTTATCTAGATAATTATTTTATTATTTATGCCTAACACTGGTTATATTTAAAAATTACCAATAATACAATTTTTCAACAATTTTAAACTACCAAAGCAAAAATATGCAATACCTAAGTGCAAAAAAATGACCATAAAAGTAAAGTTTCTGAGAACATAGTTTCATAGTAATACAATATAAGGAAACCACCACATTAATCTTCCTAGTATAATATCAAATGATAGGCATAAATCATTACTGGATTAAAAAAAGATTATAAAACAACAAAACACACAGTATTAGTTATAGCAATACAAGTTTTGAATCTTTAAATTAGTATTCAATGTTTTTATCTTATAAAACATTTATTTTGTTATAATGAACTATTGAACTTATATGCTTATATAAAAACTGATTGTGTCATAAGGTCATGATAATCATATAAATCTACAAATTTAATTTATTTATTGATTAAAGTAAAAAAAATATCAACATATTGATACTAGTAATATTTATTATATAACAAGGTCTAAAACTGATTAGGTATTAATAAAGAAATTAGACATGTACATTTAGTAGAAACATATAGCGTTGCAAATAAGAAGCACTAGATTTGAATTTTATGATATCTTACCCAAAAAGATAAATTGGATTTATTACAATTTTAGAAGAGTTTAATGAAAATATCAATAATATAAGGAGGTAAATAATTTTAAATATTATTACATATAGGGTTTTATGAATATCCAATTCAACAAATCATTTAAACATAATATGTAACTTAAATACCTACTAGAGTATTTTTATCTATGTTCACATAGATTTTAAATATTGTATTTTAGTATTTATATTATTAACTATTAAAAATTAAAATAGGAAAAAATAACCAAACAAAATAAAATTATTTATAATATTATTATAATAACTTTTACAGTATTGCAACTCATAATAAATAGTAAGAAATATCAATACAAATTTAAATAATTATTATTACATACTATATTTTAATTAAAGCTAATATTGTATTTTAATTTATTAATAAATAAGAAATGAACTGAACGCCACAGAATCATACTGTGTCTGAAATTATTTATAATTAAGTTTTGCAAAAAAACAATTCATTATTAATTGTATGGTTTTTTTTTTATTTACAGGAGACATGATTTTATTTGGTAGTTTTGTATTAAGTTTAGGGGTTTATGCCATATTAATTTCTATAGTGTTTTTTTTTTATTTAAAATACCGTTATACATTTTGGCAACGTCAAGGATGCCCTGTTCCATTGAAACCCCATATAATATTCGGACATACTAGGGAGGTAACTGAAATGAAAACATGGGTGGGAGAACATTATGCCAATATATACTATAATACTGATGGTTATAAATTTGCTGGGTTCTATCAATTTCAAAAGCCAAAGCTTATGATTAGAGATTTAGATATTATAAGAGATGTGTTTACCAAAGAATTTTCAACTTTTCCAAATCGTGGAATAGTATTTAATGATAAACTAGAACCATTGACTGGTAATTTATTAACATTGGAAGGCCATAAATGGAAAGTTTTAAGAAATAAATTAACACCAGCGTTTACCATAAGCAAAATAAAGAACATGATTGATCTCATAGAAGGTAGAGCTCAAGAAATGGTTAAGATTCTTGGATCATCTGCTGACATTGGCGATCAAGTGAACTATTTAAATCTATTATATATATAATTACTAATTATTAATTATTGAACTGTTCACATTCACCTAAATACATTTATTGTTACAGTAGATATTGTGTAAATTTAATAAATATATTATTTATTTTGTTTTAATTTAGGTAGAATTTAAAGAACTTCTAGCTAGATTTTCAACCGATGTTATCAGTATTGTTGCTTTTGGATTTGAAACAAATTCGTTGGCAAACCCAAATGCTGAATTCCGAAAAGTTGGTAGAATGTTATTCTCTACTAGTTTGGAAACCATAATAAGAAATGCATTGAATGCACTCGCACCAAATTTAATTGGGTTATTAAAAGTACGAAGTATCAAAAAAGAGTATGCTGATTTTTTTTTTAATGTAGTTAATGACACAGTCAAATATAGGGAAGAGAACAATATACAACGAAATGACTTTCTGGATTTATTGCTGAAAATTAAAAGAGGCCAAAATTTAGCCTCTGAAGAAGACAGTAAATCCATATTCGAACAAGAAAACAACAAAGAAGGTATACACAAATTGTATTTATTTTGTAAAGTTTAACTAAACCACATGTCAAATTATAGATTTTGAATTTACTATGGATGTATTGGCGGCACAATGTTTTGTGTGGTTTATTGGAGGATTTGAAACTTCGTCGATTACGTTAACATTTACTTTCTTTGAACTTGCTCAGAACCAGGAAGTACAAATGAGAGCTCAAGAAGAGATTGATTCAGTACTAAGCAAATATGATGGAAAACTGACATATGAAATATTACAAGAAATGACCTATTTAGATATGATTGTATCAGGTTGATAAAGAAATAAAATTTGACTTAAATATTAAAATATTAATATTAATATTTTATGTTTATAGAAGCTTTACGGAAGTACCCACCAGTTCCTAATTTAACCAGGAAAGCAGTAAAACCTTATAAATTCCCGGACTCAGATTTTACTCTTGCTAAAGGTCTTCAGGTAGTCATACCAGTATATGGTATCCATAATGATCCTAAATATTGGCCAGAACCAGAAAAGTTTATTCCAGAAAGATTTACTGACGAAGAAAAACGTAATAGACCACAATATGCATATTTGCCATTTGGTGCTGGCCCCAGACTTTGTATTGGTAATTATGTATTAAAATTAAATTAAAAAGTAACAACTCACTTGTATTAACAATTTTCTTAGTATGTTCAGTTTGCAATCTTATGATCCTACATTGGCTACAGCCACCACACTTTCTCTTCTATTTTTCAATATTTTTGTATCACATTTAAATTTAAAAATTAAGATTCTCTTAATATTCATTTTTATTTTTAAATATATATATGTATATAGATAAAATTGAATTTTGTTTGTATATTTTCTATAGAAAAATACACATACAAAATAGAAATAGTAAACATGTATTGTCATTTATCATTAATATTAATTTTTGTTTCATCATGTACTTTCTCTTTTTCTTTTTTTCATTTATTCAAATAAACCATCAAAGTAAAAATCTTTTAATTGTTTAGTTATAATCTTGAAAAAAATTTTATATTTGTTTTAGGTATGCGGTTTGGAATGATGCAAGTAAAAGTTGCACTAGTCAGAATATTATCAGCTTATGATATTTCACTACCCCAAAACATGAAATTGCCAATAAAATTAAATCCAAAAACGATACCAGCAAACCCTGAAGGTGGTATGTTTCTTCATGTTACTAAAAGAAACATTTAGACAGTGCTTAAAAAAATGTAAAAACCTAATTTTACGAAGTAGATGAATAGGATTAACTAAATATTATATTATATTAAAATTAATTAAATATTGATATTATAATATATATGTATTTTTTTTTTTAACTAAATACATACCTAATTTAAGTGATCCCATAATGAATTGTAAAATCCCAGACAAAAAACATAATAACACAGCATAGTCAGAGTTTCTATTGAAAACTTGTTGGTAAGTCATAAGTGCCATTAATGCAGTTGGTCCGATGGTGATATCTTTGCAACTACCAAACACTGTATAAACAATACATCCAGCAAATGCAGAATATAAACCATACTGTAAAAAAAAAAAAAAACAATATAAATATTAGGTACATGTTATAAGTTATAATTATTTGTTTAAGAAAAAATATTTTACTTTTATGCATTAAATAAGATTAATTTTACTAACACATAAAGTTGCATTATGTTAATGTAACTTTTAATTAAAAACAAAGTTTTTTATATGACTGCAAAGAGAGTACACATATGTTTGACACCTATCTTTGTATTATTTCAAACTTCTTTTGATCAAAATAAATTAATGTTTGTACATTACCACATAATAAAAATAGTTTTAATTAACTACAAAAATTAAGCTATTTTAGTTATAATATATGTATTTCAACAAAACATACTTCAGATGTAAAATAAAAATAAACACAGATATATTGTATATAAAGTATTTAGGTATAGTTCTCATACATATCAAGTTATTAAATACTAGCTCAACTTTGTCAAGTTACCATATCCAAATACATTTAACAGTTAAAACAGTAATATTATAATAAACCTAACTATTTAACTATTTATTTTCACCAAAATATTCAAAAATTTTAGTCAACTGAATAAAATAATAACTAAGATTATTTTTTCATATATATTTTTGTAATTTTATATTTACAATTATGTATTTTTTTTTTATATACTGCGAAAAACTTTTCTACCAGAAATCTTACTCCGATGTATCAAAATGTAGTACCTTTTTTAGAAAAGAAAATTAATCTTGTTGGTACTTTAGTGAGGTCATTTTATGATTTTCCAAGAGGTTTGCATAATGATTAGGAAAAACTATTAAATTTACAAAAATAAGGCTTTTGTTTTCAATTCTGTTTTTTTTAAATTTTAAATCAGTTGAAAATATTCAGTCTTAAAATTTTGACAAAAAAACTATGTTTACTTTTTCTAGAAGTGGTAATATTTTCGAAATATTTAAGTCATTTTTGAACTATTTATGAATATTTTAATTTTGCGAGTTTTTTTTATGTAATTTTTATTCAGTAGGTACTCTGTGGATAAAATTTTTACGACTTAACTGAAATGCTGAGAAATTTGACAGGAGCTTTATTATAAGTTGTACTGTGCGATAAAAAAAACTAAGTTTAATGAAGTACTTTTTTTTTATAAGAGTTTTAAATCGTAAATATTATGCTCTTTCAAAATATATAATCAAACTTTGCTCTGAATCGTGTTCTTTTTTTATCAACAATTTAACGTAGCACACCAAGGGTACAAATATAAATTAAATTACTCTCTGTATCCTCTAACTCTTAACCTACAATAATTGCTCAGCTGTCGTGTGAAGTATGTTCTTTTTTTTTATATACATTTAAATTTATTTATTTTGTAACCAAAGGTTACTCTCAATATAATTGTTATTTTTTTTTTTTTAAATTGTGACTATAAAGCTTAATATTCTAGTTTTGACACTTAAAATTAATATGGCGTTATAACAGATGTATACATAATCAACGAACCTCATCGATGCTGCTCAGCTGTTAAACGTTAAAAGTTAAAAAAAAAAATAAATGATTGAAAGAAAACATGATCATTCTGTTTATTGCCTGTTATGTTGACAAATATTTACATGTAAATTTACTCTCTTTTTATTTGAATATTAAATTTAAATGGTACAATCATTAAAATTTTCACAACTCATTACATAAAAAAAAAAAAAAAACTGACAGTAAAATAATATTAATAAATTACACTAATAGAAACACAAACATTATTTATAAAACCTATGTAGATAAATAAAAAAAAACCTTAACTCTAACTCATGACCATACCTATTAACTTACATATAAATATATTTAATTATGACTTTAAAAGTTATGACAATGATATACTTTTATACCAGGTGATTCATTGAACTCATTATCTCGGAAAGTATTAACTTTTTCCGGAATTTGTTTTCTGGAACATTTAAAAAGCAAGTTGCTCTACAATTTTATACTAGTGTTATTTTTTTTTCATCCTTATTTTTGTGGGTAAACAACTAACTACTTTTGATTTTCAAATGGCAACCTATATTAAAATTCCATAAATAGATTGTGTATTAGTTAAAATAAATTTTAGTGTTGAAATGTTTTATTTTCGTCGATCCGTTTACGAAATATTCCACTTCTAAATTTGGGTTGGAGGAGAGTAGTGGTGTATCATGAGTGGGACGGTACGGCACGCGGGGTGTTAATAATACACCACTACGGCTTTCCTCTAACCAAAAATTAAGTGGTATATCTCGTTAACAGATCGACAGAAATCAAAAGTTTCAACACTAAAATTTATTTTAATACTCAATCTATTTATAGACTTTTTAATAGAAGTGAGAATTGCTAAGAATATAAATTGTGTATATAAATGATTATAAAGTTATGAATTATATATTAAATTAAATAAATAAATAAATTATATATTTAAGAATTTAAATAACAATCAATTAATTTTTTTTTCTGGATATTTCGAGAGTATTAGAAATATTTTGAGAATATTAAGAATTGTTTTGGGTATATTTCATCAATTTTTGCTACATATAAAGTTCTATCTATACCTAACATATAACCTATATTATTACAACAACGAGTTTTCTTAAAAAGTTCTTTTATTTCAAATTTGAAAATATTATTACAGTATAATAAGTACTTTTAATCGAAATCAAAAATATTTTTCACCTGCGGCTCTAGACCTGCGAGCGTAGCGTACGCCAGCCCTTGGGGCATGACGGTTAGTCCAACAGTGACCCCGGCGATCAAGTCGCTGACAGCTTGATCTGTATCGTACTTGGGTAGCCAAGAAACAATTGGTATACGCTTTTTGAACAACTTGCCAATAGACTGATACCGTTTCGGTCGGTATTTGGCGTCTCCGTGGTATTCCGACATGGCGACTGCAGTGCGAATATCTGCAAATGAAAATAATACCTTGATGTACATAATCGGTACGCGTGGTTAAACAATAGTGATCTCTAGATAATAGATATTTTTGAGAATTATTAAATTTTTACTAATTTTTCTATCGACAATAAAAAAAAAAAGGGTAAAATACAAACCTTCATGTCCGCCTAACCGGGAAGCCGTAAAATCTCGGAATGTATTTGCTCGGATTGTATAGTTCCAAAATAAAAGTGTATTTTTACAAAATGTAGAACTGCAGAAAAAGAAAATTTGTGATTCGTATAGTCACGGACGGTAAAAATCTCGAATCGAAAAACATGTAAAACGTATTTGTACGGATTGTTTGTTCCCGGATTGTAAACACTCTCGCTGTATTTAACCGGAAACCTTATAAACCCGGATAGTATGTATTGCGAAAAAAAAATATAGTCATGGACGTATAATTCCGGAAAACAGGTTTTTCCGATCCGTAATTAAAAACTGGATTTCGTGGAAAAAATATAGGTAGTTACGCGTACCGTTGCTAGTCCCGATCGCTTTAGTAAATTATAGAAATTAATAAATCCTACACAGATTTATCTATATTATAGAACCTATAAGACACTCATCATCTCGGAAAATATTGAATTTTTTCGATTTTTTTTTTTTTTTTGACAACTTACGAAATAAATAGTTCTAAGGAGTTACATTACTTTTATTTTAGTGGCTCTTCTTTAATATTTTTGCGGTTGAAATAAATCATTTTGATTTTCTAACGATCTTGTAGTTATTTTTAATAGCAAATATTAAGGCTTGTTGGAGCTAGTTTTCTAAATATTCTCATTTTATTACCAATCTACTAGCTGATGCTCGTTTAGGGAGATGGGGGGGGAGCAGTGGCATACCTAGGAAAAAAAATAAACATCATTTTAAAACCAAAACATTCCTCACTCCACTACGAATCTAAAAACGTGGTTAAGGTAGAAAAATATACGGACATTGTAAGGTTTGGTAATACGCACCCGGTTGTGTATATCCGAGAATGCAAAAATGGTTCAAACGTTTTCCAAGATTTCGATGTTATACGGTTTGTAATTAATAATTTATTTTCCGACAATATTCAGTCCGAGCGTATACATTCCGGAAACATGTTATCCGTACAAATACGGTTTGAAAATAAAAATTCCGGAAACCCGTTATTCCGTACTTTTACATGGGTCCACCTAACCTAACCTAATCAACATGGCTGATGTGTACGGTTGTGTAATTGTGTAGGTTTAGATATACAATATTTCAAAGGAGTCTTGAGTTTAATTTTTAGAAGAGTTTATAGAGAAAACTATTTTATAACTATAATAGGCATTTACCTACTTAAAGTATATTACACAATTTTTTGAAATGAAAAATAACCAGAAGTCAATATTTTTCCGGTTTTGATGAATTATAATACACACACACATATATATATATATGTTTAGGTAGTACCTACATAATGTAAATATACATTTCAGAAATATTTGAGATCAATACAAAATATTTGTGTGGTATGATATAAAAGTTTTGTCCTATATACAGAGTAATTAATTCATCCATGATCCATCGATTTTCTCTTAGGATTTTAAGTGAATTTGATTTCTATTTTTTCAATCATTATGGAAACATTTAAGTTTTACCTTAACATTATTTTCAAATTTGTTTGTTGACACACTCCTCTATGATCACATCCACCGCTCTTAATATTTATAACCACAGCAGGGAACCATATTATCATCATAACGACTTGACTATATTATGTATAATTTTTATGCTCATTACTCAACTATGTTGCAGGAACACTTATCGGATTTGATTCTCTGGCTCTGAACCCAGTATCCCTGGACCCCACCCACTCGTAAATATTACACTGCATTGAAGACATAGGGATTAGGGATCAAAATCTGAAAATAGTGTTGAAATAAAGCTCAAATTATTCCATATTTGAATAAAAAGACCCCGAAAATCAAATTCACTTAAAATCCTCCAAGAAAATCGCTAGATCGTAATAAATGTATCACCCTGTATAATCCATTCTAGAACAAGATCTCTTTTGTATAATTTATACATTAGTATAAATCTATTGTGTGTCGAATTGCAAAACTTCTAAGCCCTGCGGTTTAGAAAAAGAAAAAAACAAAACGTATAAACAACAATATATAAGGCGAAATAAATGCGTCTTGTCTGCAACGCCCCTGTCGTATAAATCTATATAATATTATGTTTATAATAACAAAAAAAAAAAAAAAAAACAAACAAAAGTGTATCTTCGAATGTTAATAATGAGTATGGTATAACCCATAGAACACACTGCTAGGTATAGCAGAGTAGAAACAAATTGTGTAGCCATTCAATATTTTATTGTACATTTTGTGTATTGTACAATACCTATAAAGATATTATACTGTGTTACATGGGCATTATAATAACATGGGTACACCGGCCTTGTTTAGCCAACGTGAAAACCGCACGCTCTTATACAAACGACGAAGTCGATGGCGCATAATAATATTATAAAAAGACAACGATCGAGATAACAAAATACATTATCGGTTACATACGGAAACAACGCTGTTGTGAAATCGATAGGTACACCGCAGTGGTCGCACGTATACCCGCGCCGCCGCCGACCGTAGAAGAAATTTATTGTGACACGGCGGCCGTGTTGTGTGCATCGTTTTTTAACGTATAGCGAGTACATAATATTATTATACAGTGTTATTAGACCCCAAGGTTCTGAAATAATTTTAAATATCAGAGCTGTGTGTCTTTTATGGTTTTCGGTGTGCATTGTTTAATTGGCTAACACGTAGTCACGGTGTATCTCTAAAACAAAGCGCCGTTCGATTTCGACCGCAGCAGGACCCGCTGCAGACCCGTTTTCATTATTAGGTATAGGCATGTATTATTATTACGCATGATTTAGTAACGTCCGCTCGTCAATAATAATGCGACAATATTATTACGACCCAAGGCGAGATGTTGGCAGTCGGTATAGGAATAATATTATAATAGGTGGTTATGATTTAGGGTTGCCAAATACGGGGTTTTTCCATCAATGGCATGCATTTTATGCGATTCGTATTATTCACGTTTCTGCAGATTGACGGGCGGTAACAATATAAATACATTACAAACACTTATCACGGGTAAAGTAGTGATGGGAACGAACAATCGAGAGAAATTACTCGAAATACCCGATTGTTAGATTTACTAGATTATTTCGATAATTCTCGAGTGACGCACTAGGTATCGAAATCAACTGAAGTTGAGTGATAACTAAATCAATAGAGTGATAAAATAATCGGCGAGTAATTCTCACGAAATTAAATCGACTGGTGTCTTAATCTAAAACATAAAACAATTGAATGCAAATTAGTAATGTTAGTTGTTGTACAACAACTAACATTGTGAATAACGTGTAGGTACCTACCTACACGTTATTATATTTCTTTTCTAAAATGTTTAATAGGTAATAATAATTAATTGAAGAGCTAATAATTAGCTTGACAATTATTGTCAAGCCTCTGGCGAGTATTGAATAATGCGAGTTGTACAGAGTATCGAGAAGCTGAGTGTAATGAAATACTGAATTGACCGAGAGATTTTTTCGAGTGAATTTCTCGATTGTTATAACCTCTCGATTACTCACTTCTCGATTGTTGAAATTATTCGATTGTTCCCATCACTAGAGTAAAGAATACAATATTAAGATGATTTTAACAAGTAATAATAATTAATAGTTAGTGATATCAATACTAGTATACTATAAATACTATAAATATTATAGTAACACAATTGCAATTCAATTAAATTCCAAATAATAACAGTGATAGATGTAAAGATTTTGATGGTATAATAAATAAATGAAAAAAATGTAAGAATAATGTGATAACGAACGAGAACTAATTGGAGAAAACCGTTTGATACTTTAATGGCAAGATCATTGAGTCCGTATATCAAATGTGACGAATAGGTGGTTATGGGTCGTTAGTAATTTAAAATATAAAAAATATATCAAATCCAATAAATGTGATGCATTTGAGATTATTGAAACACACATATATATTATGTACAGGAAATGTTACAATAATTTTAAATTGATATAAACTTGTTACTTTGTTTCTAATAATATTTTAATTGTTTAAATATTTAATGTTTATATTTTTTTCTTTCCAAATGTTTGTGGTTGACCATTTAACAATTTTTTAATTCGGTAAACTGATAATAGTAAAACACTGAAACTATAGTAGTTACTTAATAAATTTAAAATTACTTAAACAATATTTCCTACAATTTTAATGCGATTAAATACACGTACATAATAAAAAGACGATGTTGAAACGTAGAATATACCTGCCATTAAGTTTTATTAGATTATTATAAAGGTATATTTTATACCTACTTGATTAATATATTAAGACATTATAGAATTGCAATTTTATTTTTACATATCATATTTATATTGGTTTTTGTATTGTTGAAACAGGTTGGTTCACAACATCAATTATCCAATCCGACCGATTGTTCGACTTTTCTTTAAGCTTCTTAAAAGTATTGACTTTTGCCTCGCATTTAATTTGTCCTATACAAGAGTTTCGAGGACGTCATGCAGTTTTCTTCCCTTTAATCATACCCTCTAATATTGTACAAACTCTTCTGAGTGTCTTAGAGGGCATGTCTCACAATTTTCCAGCGTCTTGTTTTATCACATCTGAGCATACATAGATGCGATTGGAACAAGAGTACGTTTTTCTCCCATAGTTCTACAAGTACCTCTTCATTTGTTTTTCTCTCCATACAACTTATCTTTTCCACACGCTTCCAGCACTACATCTCGAAAGTTTTTTCTTTCCACCATCATTAATTAACCATATGTTTCACATTCATATACTGCGATACTCCATGTATATATTTTAATTAGTCTCTTTTTGATATTCAGATGTAACTTACTATTGTACTTAGAAAGTTTTTAGATTCTGAGTGTGGCGAAAAATATATTGTTTTTTAAAAAATGTTTTTATTTATTTATTTATTTTATTTTTTATGTGACAAAAATGTATACCAGAAATCTTCATCCGATATGTAAGTGTGGCACCATTTTTGAAAGAAAATATTGTCTAGATGATACTTAAGGGAGATCACTTTTTTAATTTTCCAAGCAGATAAAACGTAAGAAAAACGGGAAATTTACGAAAATTATGTTTTTATTAATTTTAATTTTTTCGCAATTCAGTCAAAAATATTTGCAGAGACTTGAAATTTAAACAGAAAAATAAAATTTGCCTTTTAAAGACACAGTAAAAATTTCAAAACATTTTAGCCATTTTTGAGCTTTTTATAGACATTTTAATTTTGGGAGTTTTGTACGTCATTTTTATTCGGTAGGTTAGGTTAGTAGTTATTCTGTAGTAAAATTGTTAAGCTGAACATAAGTGTTTAAAAATTTGACAGGAGGTTCATTAAAAGAAATACTTTGTGATCCAAAAAAAAAAATTTGAGCTTAATGTAGAATTTTTTTTATTAAGTAATTTTAATATCAAATATTGACGAAAATCAATTGAGTAAACATCATGTGGAACAAATCTAGTTACGAATTGTTTCAATATATATGTACATATAGGTATATATTTATTTTACTATAATATATTGCATTTCCATATATATTGTTGTAAAAGCAATACCATTAATCGAGCTCCACTCAGAATCGTTTTTCGTTAGCAATGACTTATCTTTGCTTACAAATTCATTAAATTCCCCTCTGTATCCTACCTTTCTAACTTCTCATCTAAAATAGTGGCTGCACCCATAGTGCGAATATGTCAGTTTTTTTTACATTTGTTATTTGTGTAACTTGAAAATGGATTAAACCGAAGTTATAATAGTCACCTTTATTATACTTTTGGGTTTTGAAAAAATAATTCTATAATTTCGCAATATTTTAATAAAGCTATATATATGTAATAAGTATAATGATTCCAAGATCAAAATTTGTAAAGATAAAATTTTCAAAAAAGCCTTATATACAAAGTAGACATTAGTTGTACAGTAAATATTTATAATTGTTCGTTTAATTTTTCCTACGAAGTAAACTATAAATAAAACAAGAATCCAGTATCTGTATATTCTGCAGTTTAACATTGAAAATGAATAAAAATAAATGAACACCGAATATTATATTCATTTAGTTGATGCTTTCATTAAAAAATAACAAGTTTTGGTAGGACAATAATCACAAATGTATTTCAAATTATGCTAACCACAATGATTACAATTTGAAAGTGCTACGTAAGAAACGTATAGGTGAGCTATTTAAAATTTAAATGTTACGCTAATAATAATTTATAGCCGTGGATTCATTTACAGTTAATCGCTCGAACAAAACTACAGCCGGACGGAACATAGAAATTATAATTTGTATAAGAGAAGTTCTTATATCTACCACATTAATCAAAATTTAAAAAAAAATTGCACAATTAAGATTTATTTAAACATATGTATGTGATTTCAGAATAAATCGAACATCCAAATATGTTAAATAATTAAATACTTAAATACTTATTATTATAAACTAATAACTCATTTGCTTCAATTTTGTAAGACTCCAAAACGAGAAAGT
Source organism: Cinara cedri (assembly GCA_902439185.1). NCBI lineage: Eukaryota > Metazoa > Arthropoda > Insecta > Hemiptera > Aphididae > Cinara > Cinara cedri. The sequence goes on along the minus strand of CABPRJ010000965.1, from coordinate 1,123,693 downwards.
AAAAAGTAAAAACCGTAAGATTGAATATAGTTCAAAATACTCAAAATTATTTAACCTAAATTTATCTAATAATAGGCCATATTGGTAGGTAAATTAATATATTATCAGGTAGAAAAAAATGAATTTATTTAGTGTTTTTCAAAGAATTTACTATTTTGTTTACAATATAGAAATAATGTGTCAATATAAGTTAATTTTATGTTAATTTATGAGTAGCATAGTTGAAAAATAATTACGAAAGGGATAGTCGTAGATACCGTAATACCTGTTGACGAACACATATACGCACGCGCAACATAACAATATTTTGACCAATTTGCTTGTAATCTAATGGATGTATCTAATGAAGCGATAAGAATAATAATTCTGAAAATAAATTTGAATTTGACGTGGAATGTATACAAATAAATTGTCCAGACTAATAGTTTTGATTTAATTTTAGTTTTATATATTACATAATATGTTAAAATTAAGAAATTAAATTTAAACACTATAATAATAGGTAGGTACCACATGAATAGAAAATATTATGCATACATTAAAACAAAGTTTATAATATATTATATTATTATGCATCAGCAATATAAACGATAAAATTATATTACAATAAACAAATTCTTATTTCCATGAAATCAAACAATGAATTTCAGAAGAAATTTTTAATACCTACCTATAAAAGTTATAATCAAAGACCTTGACAATTTTCCAATTTTATTTTATTTTATTTCATACAATTTTGTATAAAGTAATCCATTTTTATATATACTTAATTAAGTATCAAGTTCAGTAGTATATTTTTTTGTACCTCAAATAGGTAATTTTCTGGGTCAATGATCACAATATTCAGAAAATATATTTGAAAAAAACTTTAAATAATGTAAAAATATTCCAAAGAATAGCAGTTAACAAATGTTAAAATTTTGAACCTCTCAAAAACCCATTCAGGTAATGGTGGAATCACCCAATGCAGGTAATATTTCACAAATAGAATAACTATAAACAAAAAGTGTTGATACTGAGGATGGGAGCGGCCACTGTTGTAGGTGAGAAGTTGGGAAGGTAGGATACATAAAGCTATTTCATTTATATCTGTAACGATAAACCATTGTTTGACGAAAGACGATTCCGAGTGCAGTTCGGTAATACATAATTTGAAATGCCGTATTTTTTTTTGTGATTTTCGTGTAAGTTATTTGATAATTTTTGAAATTTTACCACATCTAGGTAAGTCTAATATAAATATTATTACCACGTTTCAAGTCTCTGCGTGTATTTATAAGCGAATAAAAGCAAAAAAAATCCCAAAAATTAAAATTCCTTAAAAGCTCAAAAGTGGCTTAAAAGTTTTGGCGGAGAAATTAAATCAAAAAGCCAACATAAAAAGTGTTTTCTAACTTTTCGATTAAATCATTTTTTCAGGTAGAAAACGTCCATGTTTTTATAAAATAATGAAATCGTGAAATTGTACGTTCTTTTTGTTTTTTCCCACTCAAATGCTTTCATTTAAAAAAATGGAGTCGAAAATAAAATGACATTTAAAATACAATCTAAACAACTTGAGCTTTTAGAAAAATTGCTACACGTAAAAATCGGAGCAAGTTTACTAGGAAAAAACGTATCCACGGACTAGAATAAAGAAAAAAAAGAAATTAACAGCATTTTAAAACCAATAGCTCTCTCGCTATGCTCGGAATCTAAAATAACAGAATATAGTAATATTTAAACATTGGGGTATTTATTTTAATGTATACGTTATTATATTACTGGATTACCAAAACCTGGTAATTATTTTTATTTAATATTTGTAAGGTTAGAGAGTCAAGTTGTTATATTTGCTAAGTATGTCCACGAATTATAAGTAATTAAATAAATATGATTTATACATTTTTCTTAGAAGTTCAAACAAATGGCAGTAAAAGAAAATACAAATGTTTTTACGTTAATAATACCGGTAATAAAAAATTTACATGTAGGTGTTACCATTGATGAAACATTTTAATTCCATGCTCTATGAAAAAAATACCAGAGTTAATTATCCATTTTTTTGATATTTCGAGATTTGATGGACATACATGATAAGTATTGTTGCTTGTTATCCGTGTATTAAAGCAATTGAAGTACATGCGTTTATCACCACCGAACATGTTTAAAAGCAAACTGTTAAAAAATATAATTCAATGTTGTAGCATGACGTGATGCAAATATATTCGAAGTAAAATGTCGTACACAATAATTTAAATAAAAAACAAACCATATATGAACAATACAGCTATTTACCTACATAATGACATAATGATATATTTTTGATAAGTAACATGTTATGTTCGTGTGTATAAAAAATCCAAAATGTATTATTATCAAACTTTTTATAACGCAGTATTGTAGTATTTATGGAGGTAAATAAAAAAGATACATCTACGGGGAAACATACATAATAACTTAACAACATATTTAAACCATCTGTAGTCAATAACAAAATAAATTGTAAAAAAACTAAAATATTGGATACAATAATAATATAATTAGTATCATTATAATTTATACGACCAATATGCAAAATAGTGAATACAAGGCGTGCGGATTATATTCCTGTCGAACCGGTTTAGAGATGAACAGACAAAATTAGATTTCCCCGCACTTTATCCATACTATAATAATATCGTACACAACAGCCAAAATAAAATGCCAATTTATTCATTTGTGGAACTTTTATTGCCATCTATCAAAAATGTTATCCAATTATTATCGGCGAAGCGTATTTTCTATCGCAGTGGGCTATCTATGGTATTTATAATTAATGGTATTACCCATTAAGTAAAAGGTAAATAACTATATAGGTATGTATATAACCATAGTATTAAATTTGTATTTAACGAATATTTTGAATTTAATTTTAAAATATTGTTGAAGTGTTTATATCATTTTTATCAGACTATTAAAAACTGTTAATATTAATTTGTAGGTGCTGATACATAATATATATCTTAATAATTTATAAAATATTATTTAAGTTTCACCACGAATTATTAAATTGTTTGTTAATACAATGATTTAGAATAATAGTAATAAATTATTAAAAATTAATTATTAGATTCTGAGCGAAACGATCAATCGTTGCATACAGATATATACATTAAATTCCTCTCTATATCCTACCTTCACAACTTCTCACCTATACACAACAGTACCAGTGGCGTAGCCAATGAGAGGTAGAGAGGCCATGGCTCTTCCATCGGACGTATTTTTATTTTTATTGATTTTATATAAGTACATCCATACATAAATGTATATTATATCTATGAATACGTAAGTACCTATGATAATATGAATAATTCATTAATAAATATATAAATAATAAGTACTGTAATTAAGCATTTATATTAGATGAATAATTGTTGGCTTTCTATACATACTTTTTCAGTCATTCTTTAAACCTTTGTCTCTCTAAGGCATGAGATATCTTATATTAAAAATATGAATGGTATAATTAGCTCAGTTGGTATATTTTTTTTTGTTCAGCAAAACATATAGATAGATTAAAACCTTTTATTGACGAAGGTATATCCAAATTACATAAAAGTAGTAGTTTTGATAAAAATAATAATTCCAATAATAGTGGTTAAAAAAACAAAATTGAAAAATCTTTGTGAAACACGAAGGGTCGATCGACATTATTTACATATTAATTTCAAAGAACTTTACATTTATATTTCTACTCTAGAACATCTTGAAAAATATGATAAAAATCCTGAAACCTCAACAAAAGTGTCGTTATATGCGAGTGCTATAACCAAGAACGATTTTCTTGTTTGTCTTGATGTAGTTGTTACTTGCTTCTCGTATATTAAACAATTAAGTCTAAGGTATTACAAAGCAAACAACAAGACTGATGTAAAGCTTTAAATAATGTAATGATTGTCGGAAAAGCTTTAGAAGCTATCCGATCAAATGCTGAAAAATTATTTAAGGAAATAATGAAAAATGTTACCACAATGCTTCTGAACTAGACGTTGAAATACGCATGCCTCGAGCCGTTGAGAGACAAACTGCCCGAAACAATATAAATGCTCAAGACGCAGAAGAATATTATAAAATAGCAATATTTATACCATTTCTTGATAATCTAATTAATAAATGAGTAATTCAAGATTTGATAAAATACTAGAAACAATTATACTATTAGAAGGACTCATACCTTCTAACTTAACAGATTATGACGACCAATCAATCTTAGCTGCTGCTTCTATTCACGAAAATTACTTTTTAATTAGTATGAATTTATGTCTGAAAGCAGAGTTATTCATATGGAGAAATTGGACAAAATGAAAGAAAATTGACCAGACTGCTGTAGAATTAATTCAACACTGCAGAGAGCTTTTTTCAAAAATAAAGAAGATTCATTTATTTGCTACTCTGCCTGTAACATCCGCTACCTGGGAACATACATTTTCTGTTCTAACACAATAATAATATTATATTATAAACCATAGGAAGTAGGTAAATAACTCATTAAGAATATTTACCTTTTAACTATTTAAGCTGTTAACAATAAATTATTAAAATGAAGAGTTGTTAGATATTTTATTCATTCCAGCAGGATGTATTTCATATTTTATCTGGTCATATGATAAGTATACAAATTAGTGAAAACAATACAAATTTTAATTTTGTATAAGGTTTTTTTATTGCTCCCCCCCCCTACATTGAGAAATCCTGGCTACGCCACTGAACAGTACCGAGTATGTCCATCTTATTAAATTGTACACCACAAAACTATTCATTATTCACCAGATTATTCATAAATAAAACAATAATCTATAATAAACTATAATACAGGTAAGTAGTAAAACTTGATTAAAATTACTTAATATTTAATCAACAAATTTGTACTATATTTATTATTTTATTATTTAATTATTTATTATTTTTAAATACCTTGTACATGCATTAAATTAAATCCAAATTATGCCCGAAACTGCGGAATAACTAGTTGAACTGGTTAACGGATATTAGGTGTAGCCATGTCAAATACAAATTAATCATTTTCTTAACTATATACATTTCAAAACTTTCTCAACGCCATAACTTATAATAATTTAAAATAATTATTGAACGTTAAAAACATTATTTATACCTATGTACAAGGTGATTTTAAAGTGAATTCACAATTTAAATTAAATTTATTTGTTACATTTTAAATGTTAATCACTGCAGAGGAATGTATTGATTTTAATATACAGAGTTTTACTAAGATGAGTTTTATTCTTGTCTATTAAGAGGCCTCGGCAGTAGCGTTTTCTAAGGAGCAAAATTTAGGCAATTCCTAATTTCACAGTCGCCGCCCGGTATCCTCGTGTTAGTCGTAAACGATCATTAATGCAAGTCTGTTCAATGAGGGCACCGCTCCCCACCGTATGATCATCGTAATAGGTAGTAGGTCGCATCGTTATCTCAAATTTATTTTTGGGTTTATTACAATTTGTATACAATAATCATAATACTATTATAATATTATTATTTATTTTGGTTTTACCAGATTATTACCAACTACTATGGAATCTATGAATTTCGTTCTCAGTAGTTGATGTAAGTAGTAAAGCAATTTCAACAAATGAAGAGTCTATGAATTCGTTACTACTATGCGAGCGTTATGGGCTATAGTAACTAGCCGCTAGTTTAAAAATTTTAAATAATGGCCACGGTGTGCAATATTATTATAGCATGACCGTATTACTTGTAAATTCTAAACTTACCCAGCGAGGAATGTATTAGTTTTTAAATTTTAGGAATGTATTGTTATTATTATGATTTTTTTTTGGTGTCTGAACAATTTTTCTTCTGGAAAACTTGTTTCAATCAAAAAATGACAAAAGATCTTTTTTGTCGCATTTTGGATCTAGTTGATAAGAATAAAAATAATTTTTCAATTTTCCGAGTGGTTTTCATAATAATAGGAAAAAACCTAAAAAAAACGAAAAGGACAAATTTACTGCAAAATTTTCAAAATATTTACAAATTTATTTTTAAATGCTTTTTTATTTTAAATTTTTACAATTCATGTTTGCTAACAGAAATCTTACTCGAATCAATTATTAGTATGTGCTACCGGTTTGAGGTCAGTGCTACATACCGGAATATAACTAATATACGAGTAACTCATTATTGGTATTGACAAAAGCTGTATTTTTATATTATATCTTCAAGTTTTATTTTGTTTCAGGCTTGGTATCGACTTTTCTTTTTTTTCTTTTTAGAGTAGTAACTTTTTGTGTTTTTTTAATTTGGTTAATATTTTAATAAAAAAACCAAACTACTAAATTAATTTTAACGAAATGTCTATGGGACCAATTTAAAAGTATATAAAAAAAAGAACTGTCCAAATAGGTTAATAAATGACGGAGTTCTAAGGTGATAAACATAAAAAAAAAATAACCTTTTTTTTATGTTAGTTAAAAATATAAAAATATGTTCAACCAAAACATATTTTTCTATTATATTCTATAAAAATACTTATCAATTTTCTTCGCTATTATTCGGCTGATTAATGGTAGAAGAAAGGGTATGAAGACCCCTTATATTATTTATGAAACCTTTGTTTTTTTTTTTTTTTGGATAAGAGAACTATAGTTTTCGCTTTATATTTGGAACTTATTTTTAATGCACAATAAAATAAAACAAAATAACAAAATATTTAATTGTATGAGTGTCGAATAACTAAACCAATTCGCGGTTACATAATTGTGTATAATTTTTGTGCTATGAACAGTATAAAACCTTTATAAATATAAACGTACTAAATTATATATAGGATCATTATCTGATTTTTGTTTTAGGAATGCGGCAACAATAATATTATAGATATAGCATGCAGCGCGCGCGGAGGTACGGTGGACACTTGCACGCACTCGTCAGAAGACAATTATTTTATTAGTAAGAAAAATGTTTATTTTTCACTCAAATCTACGATTCTAATTCCAACAGTAGGCTGCAAATATTACCTCGATTTAGATTCTGAAAAAGTATTCTAATTCTTCACTACATGTACCAGATATCGGCCGAGGCAGATTTTAAAAATTGTATTTAATTGATTAAATAATTAAGTTTAAAATTCCGCAAACTTTTAAATAGAGACTAGATTTATTGAATTTCAAATAATAAAAATAAAAATTGTTACTCGGCCGTTTTTTCGTACATGTTATAGACAATCCGAATATGTTTTCAAAATGAAAATCGAGATGATTTTCACCTCGTATCGTTAGAATTGGAAACAGTAGTTTTAGACATAGAAAACGCTAATACCGAGCAACCTTATAAGTTTACCAGATATATTTTTTGAAATTAAATTTCATCTAGTTGGTGCATTAAGGAAGTCTTTTTTTTATGTGCCTTATGGTTTTCTTAATAGTCGGGAAAAGAAGCGGAAATGTACAACTGCAGTTTCACTATTTTTGATTTTGTTTTTTTATTATTCGGTCAAAGATATAAATGGACATAACATTTTCAGACTGCTTTTTTTAGTCTTTTCTAAAAAATTGTTTATTCGGAAATAGGAATAAATATAGCATATACCTATGCATATGAATCTTAGGTCTAATTATAATTTTGGATTCATCTTTCTTTACCGGTGAATGAGGAGTGGTGCAAGAGAAAAGATAGCATAAGAATTAAGTATACATAAGAGGTATTGACTTCACTTCGATAGTAGAAAAAAAAAGAAAATAAACCAGACGCATCCGTGGGAAGAAGGGGGCGATCACCCCTCCCAGGGGCCGTGTGATGATATTTTTTGTTATACAAATTATCAATTATTCTTAAGTACAAATAAGTACAAATGCAATAATGGAAGATGATTCCAGATCTTGGAAATTCTTTGATTGAAAAGAGAATAAAACATTTCTCATTCATAAATTTCAATAAATATTCTCTCAAGGGTGAGATAGAATTATATGGAAAATATATAGTGGGAACAATCATGTAGCGAAAAATGTACCTATTGGATTTAAAATTTTTTTTTTTTTTTCTAATACCGTGACAAAAATGTCTGCTTTGCCCAACTTTCACCGTCAGAAAAATAATTTTTTTTTATCTATATAACCTATGTTTTACAAAATTCAAAAGCTATCCAAGGATAATGGGGACGGGTGCAGTCACTACTATAGGTCATTTAATGTATCTCTGTAAACAATGATTAACCATTTTTAACAAAAAACGATAGTGAACGGAATTTGGTTGATAGTGTTGCTGTCGACAATATATATGACATATTGTGCAAAAATAATTACATGTGCATTATATTGTTTCTTTAATATTATTTGTTTATTATTCTACCTATTTTCCTGTTTTTCCCATTTATTAGGAAGACTCCTGAGAAAATCAAAAAAATAATCTTGCCAAAATGACTTACCAGTCCAATTTTCTTTTAGAAAAAGTTCAATCATTGGAAATTGGAGCGAAATTGTTGGTAGAAAAATTGTTCGCATGGTTGAAAAAGGTCGTAATATATTTTTATTTATACCTAAATCATAGTAAATTGATAGTAGACAATTTTTCCACAGTTTTTCCCACTTAATAAATATACAATATTTTACGAAAGGAAATGTTCTCTGGGTGGTACTTCAAAGAGGTCATTTTTTGATATTCTCATTGAATAATATATATTACCATATTCAATATAATGAGGAAAACCTGGTTCTTTAGGTTGAAAAGATTGAAAAATTAAAAATATGGTTGTCATTGGAAATTTATTTTTTGTTATTTTAATATTTTTCAAACAATCATTGTTGTCATGGAAACGTACATTGTTAATCATTTTACCATAATATGGCATAATATCATATATTGTATAATTGACAAAGCAACATTATCAACTGAACTTGGCTCAGAATAGTTTTTTCGTTAGAAATAGTTTATCGATGCTTACAGATATACATTAGATTCTTGTCTGTAGCTTACCTTCTCAACTTCCTACATAAAACCGTGGCTGCACCCATGTGCGAGTATGTCCGTCTTTTTTTTAAATATTATTCGTAAGATTAAGGACTACAAATATTTATACTTGAATTGCATTTTTTATTTTTATTTTAAGGATTTTGTCCAGGTATGATTTTGGTCACAAGGAATTAAAGGGGTTAAGTTATAAGTTAAATTTAAAAAATATTCTACCAATTTTTCAGCCATTTATTTGACATTTCTTTAGTTTTTATTTGTAATATGTATATGGATAAAATTATTTTAGCCGAGCAGAAATATTTGAAAAAAATTTAATACGAGATTCATCGTAAGCAAAGTTATACTTAGTAATAAAAATTGCCACTAATATAGATAATATTTTCCTAAAATTGAACACTATTGAGGATTGTCTCAAATTGCAAGACGATCTCAATAATTTCTCTGCCTGGCCTGATACTCTCGGTCTATCATTAAATATTAATAAATGCTGGTTTAAATGCTATTTATTTTTACACTTTGAATGGCTCCAACCTAATTCCTGTTGATTCTAGCATTTTTGATCTTAGCTTTATTTTTACTTCCTCTCTTTGTCTTCGTACTCACATCAATAAAATTACATATAAAGCCTTAAAGGTATTGGGGTTTCGTCTAAAGAATATCTAATGATTTTAAACTCAACCGGTCTCTTAAATCCATCTATTGTGCACTGGTTCGACCTATTCTCGAATATGGCTCTGTTGTTCGGGATCTTCAAACAGCTGACGGCTGTTTATAACTCAAACGAGTTCAGCGGAAATTCTTTTGCTTCGTGAAACATACTTTGAATGTTAATTGCACCCCTCATGATTATACTCTCCTTCTCCATCTCCTTAATCTTCCTTAGCTGACCGTCGCCGTACTCATAATCTTATTTTTCTTAATAAGCTCTGTTGACTCCCCTTCTCTTCTTGCTAAAATTATGCTACCATATTATTTCATTTTTGTTTTGTGTTTATGTTTATTTTTTTTATCTTTTACATTTGTCTTTATTCCACATTAATAATATGTATTGTATTTTGTCAACTTTACACAATAATTATAACCTGGGCTCACACCCGTTCATCTTTAATAAATAAATATTATTATTATTTAAATAAATAGAAAAATGTCAACTGATTTACCTACCTCAGAATTTACCAATTTTTCCATGAACATGTCATAAGTATAAGTACTTTTAGTAATACGATAATATTTGATATTACAATATTATTATTTAACTCAATTTAATATTCAGGTACCATAAACTATTTGGTAACAGTTTAAAAATTTTAAATTTTTTGTTAACTTCAACAAATTGTAGAAATTAACGAGTGCAGTGAAGTGTAGCCACTGTTGTAGGGGTGAGGTTGGGAAGATAGGATACAGACGGGAATTCAATGAATATCTGTAAGGAACGATAAACTATTGCTAACGAAAAAACGATTCTGAGCGGAATTCAGTTGATAGTGTTGCTTTGCCAACAATACAATAAATGGTATATATCATATAATAGTAAAATGATTATAACAATGTGCGTTTCTATGACAACATTGATTGTTTAAAAAAAATTAAAATAATAAAAACTTAATAATAACAAAAAATAAATAAAAATAGTTGCCAATGACAACCTTATTTTAAATATTTCAATATTTTTTAACTTAAAGAGGTTTTCCTCATTATCTTGAATAATAATGAGATTTTCAAAAATAACCTCTTTAAGGTACCACCTAAAGAACATTAATTCCTTTCAGAAAAGATGCTATACTTGATAAACGGAGTATGCTTTTTAGTAGAAAGTCTTCACATAAAAAAAAAATTTAAAAAAATAAACATCATTGTAAAACCAATACATTCTTCGCTCCACTCGGAATTAAAAAAAAAAAAAAACTTAAAAATATTGAACAGTACAAAAATATTTGCATCTGTCAGATCTTCGTGGGACAACATGTATAATTATAAAGGTACCATATTATAGTCAATAATAAAACAAATAAAACAAATATAAAATATGTAGGCACCTAACTGTTTAGTTCTCCATTTTACCAATTATTATTAAGTGTTTAATTTGTTGTTAAAAAAATGCAATATTCCCCCCTGCCAAGAACATCTGTGCACGCCTGTATACAGGAAAATGAGTGTGCTAACACATAGTATTGCTAAACATTTAAAATAATAAATATTTATAACTAAAGACCGAAATCTGGTGCAATTGCATATTTTTATGGCGTATTTTAAATCTTATACAAACAAGCTACAAACCCAAATCATAAAATCTAGATTAATTTAAAGAAAGATTTATTTTGCACAAAATTATACGTTTCAGTTACTTGTGTATTCTATAATCTGTTAAAACATCTATTATTAACATATATTATTTTGGAATTTATGTTGCTTTATCGTTGTTACATTATGTTATTATATGAAGTATTGGACTTTTTTATCTAATAATATTATTATATATATTATATCGATATAATATAATTCGACGAAATTAAGATAACGACGATACTGCTACGATTGTCGATTACATATTATACACATACAGTACTACAGCAGCCGTATTCAATTCGTTTTTTATAAAACAATTTTAAAGTTAATATTTTTTAATTTAAATACTCGTATGTTAAATAAGCTGCTAAAAACAATGTCCGATGACAAGTGTCGATGTAGAACGTGTGTTTTTACAATTAAAACATATATTAAGTGAGAGAAGACATAATTTTACAGAAAAGAACTTAGAGATAATAATTTATTTACGGAAATTTCCAATTAAAAAATAAAAGTAACGGATTGTCGAAACCAAATGTTTTTAGTTTAATTAATAAAAGAGAATGACTAACTCTATCAAACGCTTTTTCAAAGTCCGTATAGATAACACCGACTTGAGCTTGTATATTAATTGATTCTAAGATGAATTGTTTGAAAATGCCTAGGTTGGTTAACGATGATTGCCGTGGACATAATCCATGTTGTTCGTTTGAAAATAAACGTTCACATAAAGGTAATAGTTGTTTGTTAACCAATTTAGAGAATATCTTTGGAAGTATTGAAATTTTAGAAATTGGCCTGTAGTTTGTAACTAATGATTTATTCCCTTTTTTATAAGTTGGAGATACAAATGAAAATTTCCATATGTTAGGAAAAATTCCAGTTTTTAATGATTTGTTAAATGAAAAAGTTATAATAGGTGACAATATAAATGAGCATTCTTTTAAGAAGCTTTACTTTGAAGATTAGAAAAATTTACGTAAGAATTTGGTGTTTTTAAAGTTTTATAAATATTATGGGAATTTTGTTTACGTTTTATTAACATTTTTAATTCTTTGCTAAACCAAATAGGATATGTTAATAATTTTTGTCTGCGAACTTTTTGTATAAATCGATTTATAGCGTAATTAATATTGGTAAATAAAAAATCGATATCATTATTAACACATGAGTTAGAATCAATTAAACTGAACCAGTTAATATTGCTTAAGTAACTTATAATGCTGCTGTAATCACCAGAATTCCAATTAGAGACATAATCGTAAATTGTAAATATAAATTTGAAGATACTAAACAATTGTAGGTTATAGATAGTGGGGGGGGGGGGGGAAAATCATCAACAGGCATAATAGGATAGTTAATTTGTTCGACACACACGGATAAATAATTGGAAATTACATAATCGAGAATTACGGATTTTATAATAGATACATGATTGCATTGACACAAATTTAAATAAGACAATTTATCACTAAAATGAGATTCACTATTAGAAAAGTTAGCAGATGGTAAATTATAATCACCCAGTAATAATAGATCCGCATTAGGGTGTTTGTTGTAAACAGATTCAACTATATCAAAGTATTCATTAAATAAATTGATTGTAGACCGATTAGGAATATAAACTGAGGTAATAATAAGAGAACGTTTTGGTAATTGGATAGTAACAAATAATAATTCAATACTAATATTATATAATACTATGGGATTTGATGTATAACAATTCCGGACAGCAATAAGAACGCCACCGCCTTTTGATAAGGAACTGGATTGTGGGTCTCTAACATATCTGAATATTTCATATCCTTGAAATCCCAGTTAATCCCAGTTCATCCCAGATGTGCATGATAATAAATTTGAATCAAATATTCTAAATGCCAACTAATAAATAACAATATTATAAAAAAGGGCTGATACTGGGGATGGGAGCGGCCACAGTTGTAGGTGAGAAATTGGGAAGGTAGGATACATAAGTCTATTACACTTATATCTGTAAGCAACGATAAACCATTGCTTGACGAAAGACGATTCCGAGCGCAGTTCGGTAATACATAATTTGAAATGCCGTACTTTTTTTTACGATTTTCGTTTAAATTTGATTCAAAAAAAAAAGTCCTCCGTTGATTTTGGAAATTTTACCACACCTAGGTAAGTCCAATACAAGTATCATTAACAAGTTTCAAGTTTCTACGTGTATTTGTAACCAAATTACTGTAAAAAAACGCAAAAATTAAAATTCCTTAAAAGCTCAAAAGTAGCGATGATATCGTAAGAAAATAAATCAAAAAAGCAACAAAAAAAGGTGTCTTCTGATTTTTCGATTAAATCATTTTTTCTGATAGAAAACGTCCGTTTTTTTTATAAAATTATGAAATCGTGAATTTTTACGTTTTTCTGTTTTTTCCCACTTAAGTTATTTCATTTAAAAAATGGCGTCGAAAGAAAAATGATATTTAATGTACAATCTAAACAACTTGAGCTTTTAGAAAAATTGCTACACGTAAAAATTGGAGCAAGTTTACTAGGAAAAAGCGTATCAGTTTACTAGGAAAAAGCGTATCCGCAGACTAGAAAAAAAAAAAATTAACATCTTAATAATTACTAGGAAAAAGCGTATCCGCAGACTAGAAAAAAAAAAAATTAACATCTTAATAAAACCAATAGCTCTCTCGCTACGCTCGGGATCTAAAATAAATAGAAATAAAAATAAAATTTAAGATACTTATAATGAAAAATTTGTTACATAATTATTAATTACAAATAAAAATTTGTTTTTACACGATTTTGCAGATTTCAGCATTTTAATTGCACGTTTTTAGGTGTAATTGCACAAAAATCCGGTCTTTAGTTATAACGATAATTAAAAAATATAATTTCATTCTTTCTGAAATTTTTGATTCTGAGCGGAACTAGTAATGTGTATTACATTTACATTAAAGTTTTTCTTATCTGTGAACAACTTTTTTGTCAGAAATTTTCCCCCGATTTTCAAGTGTAATACTTCTTCTGAAAGGAAATCCGACTGGTTTGGTAGGTACTTTGGTGAGGCAATTTTTTAATATTTCACGAGTTTTCATAATAAATGGGAAAACTCATAGAAAAAACGGGAAAACATACGAAATTTAATACTTTAAAATCGTAAATATTACGACGTTTCAATACATGTACAACTGAACTCCGCTCAGAATTGTTTTTCGTTATCAATGATTTATCATTGTGTACTGATATACATTCAATTTCCCCTCTACCTTCCCGATTTTAAATCTATAACAGTGGCCCACCCATTGTGCGAAGTATGTCCGTTTGTTTTTTATTTTTCTATACTTGTTTTCGCTGATCTAGATTTTATATAAATTGCAATGTTGTTCAGTTAGGTACTCAATAAATTATAATGTCATAATATGTACGTTATGTATAAAATAAGTAAAATAAAATATAAATAGTATGTTAATCATTGAAAATGTTTTGAACATTAAATATCTAATGTATAAACAAGTATAAACATGACCCATTTAAATATAATATTATACATAATTAAGTCATAATATAATTATTTAATAAAATATCTACTTAAAAATAATATAAATCTGCTTGCCACATTTCCTAATGTACCTATCGTAGTAGTAATTATATGTTTAGGTGTCATATTATTATATTTTATTATTTCAACAGTCTAAAATCACAATATTTTTATCCGAGTTGTAAGAGATCCGATTTCTTCAACCCAACAATTCATCATTTTCGCGAAAATCTTTTTTTTAGTCAGCATTTTTTGTAGGTTGTTCGTCAATTGCGCCGATTTTGGGACGCTATCTGAATAATACACATTTATTGCGCCGGTACAAAAAAAAGGCATAGGCACATCAGTTACGCCGAATCATTAATAATAATTTCTTAGTTAATGATTAGTATAATTTATAATAAGAAAATGTATACGATAAACCCATTGCTGATGTAAAAACGATTCTGAACGCAGTTCAGTTGATAGTGATGCTTTGTGAACAATATATGTACGTATTATGTCATATTATGGTAAAATATTTTAGTAGGTATTATATATATTTTTAATAATATTTGTTTACCGTACCAATTTTTAGTTTTTCCCGGTCGTTCACATTTGTAGAGAAAATCGAAATATTACCTCTCTAAAGTACCTTCCCAGACAGATTTCCTTTCAGAAAAAATGCTATCATTGGAAATCGGAGAAAGGTCTCTGGTAGAAAATTGCCCAAAGAAAAAAACAAAAAAACATCTTTGTAAAACCATAAGCAGCTCTTCGCTGCACCCAGAATCTAAAATTTCGAGGAAATTTTATAATGTTGGTAAATAATTTGTTCCTTACCACGTTCACTTAAAATTACCTACAAAAACACAAATCACGACGATTTATACTACATAACGCTCGGAACAACACTATTCGGATGTATAATACACTAAACGGATATTGTCTATGCATGATAAACCGTAAAATTATCCTTAGAGATATTAGATTACAAACACGGATTATCGAGCGGCACAATTACCATAATATAACATTCGAACATCGATCGGCGCATTTGATGTGTACCTTTAATTTATCTATCTTACACGATTTTACTTCCTGCGATTTCCGGCACAACCGATATAATATGCCCGTTTTATAAACAATGCTCTATCGCGGTATTTTAATTGAAAATATCATAAACACAAACTCACATTTTACTCTACATTTTAGCCGTTACAACAACGCATTTCGAACTGGGGCACCGTTATATTATTGTATAAATATTTGTTATTCTTTTACAAAAACATTTAAACTCATTTCAAAGTATTTTAACTTATACCAGTTTTCAGATATCAATAATTAAACGTTCCGGACGGGATAGAACAACCACGGAAATCGCGAGAGTTATTTAATTAAAATTATTTATGCCCATGTAAACAGGTTTTATGGGACATTGATTTTTGAGTTTTTGATATGGTTTACATGGGTTTTTACATGAAAATAGGGCCAATATCGGGAACAGAAAAAAAAATGTTCACAAAAGTAAATCGAAAAAGAATTCCAAAAAATTTAACGTCAAGTGCATAATAACTATTATCGGGGACTATTATTCGGTGTTGTTAACGTTCCTTTTCCTCGTTCCTTACTTAAATGTTCCTTCATGAATATCTAATGTAGTCCAAAACATTTTTTTTTCTTATTCCTAATTTGAAAATATCACTAATTAATTTTCTTTGGAACACCTGCAAGTCGTATGTCGACGAAAAATTTTACTTAATTAATAGTTAGCATTAAGTATTTACTATCGAGTGAGTTTAACGCTCAGAACTCGACAATTAACGACAATCTTCATAATAATCGGTACACAGCGTGGGGGGGAGAGTACAACAAAGGTTCATTCCCAGTTTTCCGACAACCCGTTTTGCTGACATCCCATTTCGTCGACAACATTTTATTTTGTTAATACTTACTTTGTGACACATGTTGCTTGAAGTACACCTACTCATGACTCCATTCCACAATAGCTTAGGTTAAAACAACTTTTTTTCGTTGTCGTTTTTACGGAGGTTACCAGAGGGATTACACTAGTCACTCCATTAAACTTAAATTATGAGAATAATAAGAAAAATTATTTTGAACATCTATATAATCGTTGATTACCTATTGTTATTGTTAATAGCTTTTGTATTTCCGATAATATTAAATTTATATATTTACTTTAGCTCATGCCGCGATCGCGGCGCTGGAATTTCTTTAGTAATAATTTTATTGCAACAATAATATTTCAATTCAAAATGATAATATTATAACCGATTTATGTGTCGGCGACGTCAGAAGACGCGACAACAACGTTACACATAAATATTGGCGGTGCACCGATTGCCGGATAGATACATCAGAATAGGTCGCGACTGCTCAAGCGTGTATCCCGATGACTAGGCCATTGGGATTTTAGATTTTCAAAAGCATACAGGCTTTTCGCGTTTCATACTCTGTTATTTCGTTTTAAATCGTCGGGAAAAAAACTACGAAAAATAGGCTCACAAATTGTACAAACGATTTATTTTTTCGCTTGGAGGGGACGCTACTTAGCCTATTTTAAAAGTCTGGACAATACGATGCGTAGAACGTACAGGAAAAAAAAACGGTTGACCGGATTTTTCAAAAATCGCTGTCGTGTGTATTTATACGCTATTATGCGCGCACGCGCTCTCACACTCGCCAACTCCGACACCGAACGGTCCGCGGCGGCGACCGGCATTTTAGTCATCGCCATTATCATCATAATAATAGGTACCCGTCTGCAACGGCGCAGTCGGAATTTCTCTTTGGGGGAGCCAAGAAAAAAAACGCGTGAAAAATACCGAACCCAAAATTATACGCGTCAATAATATTCCAGTTGGTAAAATTTCAAAATAAACCACATACCTTCGTTCGTACCTACGTCAAAATATAACGATAATCACGCAAAGATTATGGTCAGCAAAAATTGTTTATAAAATACGGCCAATGGGGGAAAGCACGGTTCCCGGTAGCTATTATATTACAGGACAAATAAATCGTCTATTATTGCTGGTCTTTGTACTTGAATACGTTTTATAATAACCTAACCTAATCTAATCGTACGATAAAATCGTGTTGCGTGCATTATAATGCCCGACGTAAGTAAATGGTTTTAAAAACAAGAAATAAAACGCTCCTTACCTCGCACAATAATATTGTCGTAACGGACGGCCCCGTGTGATGTGCCCACGGTTTGCGTGCGAGAGTTGCGCCGTGCACGTCTCTATGTCATCGTTAGCCGTGTGAGCCGAGTTAACGATCGATGGCTTCTCGTCTTCTCCTCTCCGGAGGACGTGCGTCGGCGGGCTTTTTAGTTGCCGGGTCCGGCGGGACACATGGCGCGCGTGGTAATGTTACGAGAAATGAATGATATGCGCGCCGACGACGACCACGATGGCCGGGGATTCAATTGGAATACGGCAGCGGTCAACGAACGCGTGTACAACACACCGGTCGCGAGTGCGAAATATTTTTATCAATTGATAATTTGTTAATGATGTGACGGCCACTGGTATGTATTAAATCGGCAAGACCGTGGGACGTAGGACGAAACGACCTATCGCGTTCGAGTTAGTACTACGACTGACGGGCCACAGGCGCGCGCGAGATACAAAACTCGTGTCGTACTGTCGCCGGGTAATGACGGTGGAGCGCGTGCGTGTGCGCGTCGGGTTATTATTTACCACCGGGTGTCTCGGATACGTGTAATATTATTCTGCTCCGACGTAGATATTGCGGCGCTGCGTTCGAATTCTGGTCGTACTACTACGGTCTACAACCGAACAATGCGTGGTCGGGGGGACAGCCGCCGCACCACCGTGGCATACGGAAAATATCGTTGCGCGGCGGGGTTGCGCGTATTCCCGACCGCACGGAATTCGGTGAGTAGGTGAAGAATTAACTCGGGCGGCCACCGCCTTCGCGATAACCGTTAACGTGAAATAGACAAGTCAAAACAATAATGTTTTCCTATCTGATTTATAATCAATTGCGCCGAAAATCATCGCAGGTAAAAAAAGAAAAATTATAAAATAAAAGGTATACATACTAACTGCGCCGATCGATATTCGAATGTGTTACATATTTATATCATGTTATTCGCGCCGATAGATTTCTAACTATATATCTGCCACCCCCTCCCAACACTGGACTTCAAAATTTCAAATATAATTTTAACAGTTTGATAATTTATGCAATTTTGTTATAAATTATTGGTGTTTGATTTTATTATGCCCCTCCTTATGTCGACCTGTTTATCAAAAGGCCCAGGCAGGTTCTGGCGAAAGTCATTCGAAACTTTACTTTCTAAAATATAATTCAAAAATGACGCGAAAATACTAATTTTGAAATTATTCATCTTTTTTTTATTGGTCCAGTTGATTCACGTTTTGTCTTAAGATTTTCTATTGAATTTTCAACAAAACTGTTTAATGCTTTAAGAAATTCTGTCCAGTCCTGAAAAAGACTTCAACAAGCTTTATGTCTAGCTGCCCATCGTATCTGGCAATCTTTTTACTGTTTTATTCTTAAAAATGTAGTCAGACAAAAATTATATAATTGTTGAAAAACAATTCAGTACCAAGTGTACAGCAACTAGCAGTGTATTCGTTGACCAGGTTTAATGAATGTGCTGCACATGGAACAAAAATAATATAAGAACATGAATCTTTTATTTTAGCTTGGAATTCAGAATACATACCCGACATGTCTGACGCAGTCGTACATCATATATGATTGCTCATGACAATTTTAAATGTCTAATTCATTTTCTTCAATCGCCACAAATAATGCATCTGCTAAATCTTTATATTTGTGTCCAGGGTTAGCAAAAAATCTTATGAATAGCTCTACAAGTTCATCAATAATTATTACATATCTAAGTATGAATGCAAGTTGATCTGCATGTGAAATATCAGGGGAGAATCGACCATAATTGAAAAACATTTCTTTGTTCTAGTCTGTGGACACGTTTTTTCCTAGTAAAATCGCTCCGATTTTTACGTGTAGTAACTTTTCTAAAAAGTTCAAGTTGTCCAGATTGTACTTTAAAACTATTTTTCTTTTTTTCAACTTCATTTTTTAAATGAAATAACTTAAGTGGGAAAAAACAGAAAAAAGTAAAATTTCACGATTTCATTATTTTATAAAAACACGGACGTTTTCTACCTGGAAAAAATGATTTAATCGAAAAATCACAAAACACCTTTTTTGTTGCCTTTTTGATTTATTTTCTTACGATATCATCGCCAAAACTTTTGAGCTTTTAAGGAATTTTAATTTTTGCTGTTTTTTTACAGAAATTGGGTTAAAATACACGTAGAAACTTGAAACTTGATAATGATACTTATATTGGACTTACCTAGATGTGGTAAAATTTCCAAAATCAACGGACGACTTTTTTTATTTGCAATCAAATTTAAACGAAAATCGTAAAAAAAAATACGGCATTTCATATTATGTATTGCCGAACTACGCTCGGAATAATCTTTCGATAAGTTCACTGAAAAAAACAATTTTGATAAAATAATATTAGTTCATACTAACTATATTAGAAATATTTTCCCATCAGCTCTTATTTTATCACACTTCGCCGCGTTTTTCATCCACTTTACTTGCAGATGAAACTCAAAGAACTATATAATATATTATAATATATATTATATTTGGCCGTTTCACTTGATTATTTATTTCAATGGTTAAGTTATACCAGTTATATCTAAATTAAAATATTTTAGTATGTAAAAGTCTCCTTTTTTAAACCTGTTCAACAGTTATGTCAGTAATTTCGAAAATTATTATTAATATGTACTAGGTATGTACTTTAGTACTTATATATTTCTTGCTCATCCGTTTGAAATCAAATTTTATGCAAATTCGCGCATATTGTTCACCGTAATTATAAATCACGCTAAAAATGAAATATTCTTAACCTAAATATATTTCTAAATCTAAATTGTAATACACTTATCTTTTTTAAAAATAGTTTAATAGGTATGTCATAATAATTATCAATTTTAGTATACGTACCAGAATAATTTTTAATATAAAAAATGAACTATCTATATAATAATACAATATATTTTATAATAACGCATTATTAAACGTTGTTATATTTACTTCTCACTACAATCTATAGACAAGCATAGATAAAAATAAGAAGTTTACCAATATTATGTTACAAAGAAACCAAAATCTGAACAGATTGTATTTCTAGGATTATATAATACATTGTATTTTTTTCTATTTTTTATTGTTTATGTTTTTTGATTATTTTTCTTACTCGAGTTGGTTTTCGAAAATAATACCTACCTACCTATAGTACATATTTTAAAATAAAATATTACCGAATCAACAAGCTTAAAACGAATTATAAATACAAATTGTTAGTTTAATAACCTAGAGGAGTATTATACAGAGTTTCAGCATAGCATTAGACACTCATTTTCTCGGAAAGTATTAATTTTTTTCGTAATTTGATTTTTAAAACATTTCAAAAAAAAGTAGGTAGCTCTAAAATTGTACATAACTATTTTTTTGTCATCTTTATTTTTGGGGATAAAACTACTACATACTTTTGATTGTCAAATTAGTAATGTAACATTTTAGAACTGCTTATTTCTTAAATTATCTAAAAAATAAATTCTGTAAAAAGTTAACACTTTCCAATATGAGTATCTTACGGTATGTTGATCACCTTGTATAATGTGATTATATTGTATATATTGAACAAATTACAATAAGTGACGACCAAATAAAAAATATTAAAATGAAAACAAAATTAATACAGTTACTGGACTCGCTTTTTATTTTTTATGTACGTTATATTGAACAAAGGGACTCATCGTCTACCTCTGATTACGTTTAGAAAAAAAAAAAAAAAAAAGGAGAGTCATCTTTAACATATATTCATTAGGGTGGTCCTTATTTTTCGCTTGTGATTTTTTTCAGGTTACCCCCCCCCCCTAAAAAGGTTTGATTACTAAAAAAATCGCTACAAAAAAAATTTCAGGCAAATTTATTAATTAATATTAATATTAACCCGTGCCACAACAGCTCTAAGTTTACAAAAATAGAAAATTTTCAATATTATCAATTTTTTAAATTTTTTTTTAATATAACTCCAGGAAAAAAATATTTACAAAAAAATTTGTTAAAATATAAACGATAGAACACTATATTTTCTACAATTTGTTTCATATATAATATTTTGCAAATATATTATTTTTTCAAATATTTTAATTACAAGGTAAAAACAAGAATAATCTTAAACATTTTAATATTTAAGGCAACTTAAAATACAACTAATAATTATTTATAATAACAATTTACAATTATAATAACATTGTTACCTAATTATTTTATCTGTAATATATTTTAATTATAAATGATAAAAACAAATTATTGTGATAGTGCAGTAAGTGTTTCTTTTTTGTGGTCAGGATATTTTTTGCGGTAATCACTAACAACTTGTAGAAGGTATTGTTTTTGAGATTCGTTTTTGGTAATTTTGTCATTATAGTCCTCTATAAGTTTTACTCCTCTTTCTGCTACATCGTTTATTACTGGAATATTTTTTTATAACTAACAAAGNCCACAACAGCTCTAAATTTACAAAAATAGAAAATTTTCAATATTATCAATTTTTTAAATTTTTTTTTAATATAACTCCAGGAAAAAAATACTTACAAAAAATTTGTTAAAATATAAATGATAGAACACTACATTTTCTACAATTTGTTTCATATATAATATTTTGCAAATATATTATTTTTTCAAATATTTTAATTACAAGGTAAAAACAAGAATAATCTTAAACATTTTAATATTTAAGACAACTTAAAATACAACTAATAATTAATTATAATAACATTGTTACCTAATTATTTTATCTGTAATATATTTTAATTATAAATGATAAAACCAAATTATTGTGATAGTGCAGTAAGTGTTTCTTTTTTGTGGTCAGGATATTTTTTGCGGTAATCACTAACAACTTGTAGAAGGTATTGTTTTTGAGATTCGTTTTTGGTAATTTTGTCATTATAGTCCTCTATAAGTTTTACTCCTCTTTCTGCTACATCGTTTATTACTGGAATATTTTTTATAACTAACAAAGCTTTAGAATAGTCTTCATTATTTTCCCAATTAATTGGATCTTCATTCAAAAAAATGGTGTTGATGGAAAATCTTTTAAATAGTGTTTTAGTATTAACACATATAAAATCATCGATTTCCTTTTCTAATAACTCATTTGCATAAAAACGCAAATACTTCTCAAAGCACTTTCTTCTTTTGGTGTTAAATGAAATTGTTCGCGAAATAAATATATTTTCAAGCTATAAATAGCTTTGGCCATCCACCGCGCATGATGAATGGCACCTGGCATTTTAAATCGAATATTATTAGGAAGTTTTACACCCAGAAAAATTACTGTTAATTCTAGTAACTCTCGGTAATCATCTCTTGGGTGATTTTCTAAAAGTATAAATTCCTTACTATCTACATCGTCACATTCGTCAGAACTACTCGACGACTGTAGTTCTATAGTTTTATCTGAAATTAATTTTATATTTTTACACATTTATTGAAATCAAAATTAATATTATAGACTAAAAACGTACACAAAGCTTCAAGTTCATCACGGGCACGATATTTTCTTTTATTTGTCGCTTGTTTGCTATCTTCTATGATTTTTTCTTTTTTTATCATTTTTTGATCAATACCAAGCAACGACCCAGGTCGACCTTTCTGTCTCTGGGCTATTAAAAATGCTTTGTCATTCTCAATAGACAGTAAATCTAATGCATTTGCACTCGCTACGTCGAATAAATCATCTAACTTTGATAGAAACTGCGTATTTTTTTCCATTTGCGTTGCACTTTTTCTATATTCTAATTTTTGTAAATTTCTCCACTCTTTGTATAACCTTCCAGCTTGTTCACACACTTTTGTTCTGTTCTCGTTGGTATGCGTGCCTTCCGCCAAAAAATGATTGCTTCTTGTATCACTAATGTAGCACTTTGATGCAAATTTAAGTTTACTTCGCGCATATTAAAAAATAGTATCGACAAAACTTGTTTGTTTGATGATAATTTACTACCAACAATTTGATTTGTACTATATCCAATTAAAAAAATATATTTCGATTCACGTAAACTATCCCTAGTAACCATTGTAAGTCACTAAAATAAAATGTATGACGTTCAAAATTTGAAAATTTAATACTCAACAATTTTAGTGTGACACTGGTTGTTGTAGTAAGTCAACTGAGAAATTAATCAATAAATCGCAAAATGACTACAATGACATAATATATCCGATAACATATAAGTATAAGTATAGATTGTAATAATGTGTGATGTAGAGAATAAAGAATGTAGATAATATATTATTTGATTGGCTGAGTCATAAAAATAATCTTTAGGTAATAATCGCAAAATATGGGTACTGGGTAAAGTGCATATTATTTATTTATGCAATCGACCGATAGCCGATAATAATTATGATTTTTTTTTTTTTGACCTTTTAGTNGTTAGGGGGGAGTAATTTGAAAAATTTGGTTATTTTTTTTCATACATAATAGAGGACCACCCTAATACTCATACTCCATAGTTGGGGACATTGCATATGAATTATGAAAAGCTCAAAATAGTTAAGGAATCACAAAATCTAATCTTTACTATTTTATATTACTTCAAGCTCTGTGTACAGAGTACGTAGGTATAGGTATAATAAATAGGTAGCAGCGGTGGATTAGCAATTTTTCGCCAACAAGCAGAAAGAAATTTGCCACACTTTATTTATGGCCATACATCTTTTCTTCTTGTTAACTAAATTATTATTTATTATTTAAAAGTATATAAATGTAGCCAAAGATAAAACATGATGTTTCAATATTTTTAACTTAGTAAGGCTTTAACATGCACGAGGTCTTTTCAATTAATTTCATCTTGGAACTTGTTAGTATACTTCAAATTCATAGCTTATTTGTTTGTTGGTGACTTAAAATAGATATAATATTGGTTACATGGTCTCTCAAAGATTTTTTTTTTCATTTATATCGAAATGATTTTGAAGGGTCCAGTGGTGAAACCTCATAACTTTGAAACAAGTCATAATAGATAAATGCACTAAAGAGAACGACATCGCATATTATCTACGCACTAGTAGGGGAAATATGATATATACGGAGTTAGGCACATTTTGTAAGGCGTCCGAACAGCATATTGTTTTGCATCTATGTATGACCCACTTATATAATCCATACAAGTATACAAAAAATTACACAATATCCTATAGTGAATTAAATTGACGTATTACCCTTATCCGCATTTATAATGTCTCAGTCCAACAATAACAGGCACCAGGAAAATTACATAATTCAAATCTAAAATTTTTGCGTTTAGGTTGATATTATATATACCTACTATTTAGTTTAAACGTGGGTATAGAAATTTAAAATGAATATTTTCGCATATAGGTACATCGCGTTGTTTAATTCTGAATTATTGTAAACAGCGAGTAACAGCTATGTTAATAAATGCATGATTTTTTAGCTTTTTTTTATTTTAGAAAACAAAGTAACACGTACCGTGATACCCAAAGATTGAATATTTAAATAGGTGCATAATAAACGTTTATTCAACATAAATAACAAAAAAATCGTGAACTAAAATGAATACAATCTCTTTATTACAGACCTAAATGCTCGAGCTTGGTTAAAAATAAGTATAATTTACCAAGTAATGAATTATCCGAAATACCTATTATATCATGTTAGTTAGATACTTATTTATTATGCATCTACTTGTACTTGTCCTTGTGTATTCGTCAAAATAGGTAATATAAGAAGCTAAAGACATTAAGGTAAATGCAATTTGTATTATTGACTACTCTACAATTTACACATAATTGTAGATATAATTCTAAAAATCCGTCTTACAATATTTTAATATCCAATTCACCTAATTCCTTTATACACCACCATGGTTATGGGTAAGTATGTAGGTACCTATCATGGACTAAAAATTAAGATATCCTTGGTAACAAAGCCGTATCTGAATGGGATTTTGCAGGTTCAAAAAGCATTGTTTATTATTTTTAAGATAAATACAAATATAAATATTAATTATTATATTCATACTTAACTAAAATAATATGATTTAATAATTTAAAACTCTTTTCGAAAATTTTTTCCAGCTACGGCCTTGCGTGGTACCTCCTACCTATGCATCATAATCCATACATTATCATTTATCACAATTATTTATCTAAATAAATATTTACTATAGATAATAATATAACACTAGTAAATATGGACCATGAACATATTTTAATAATAAACAAATACTTGAAATTCTATGCCTCAGATGTAGACAAAGACAATTAACTGACAATTTATACGTGACACTTATGTGTTAAACCTCTTATACAAACATTTTTAAAATATTATAACGTTCAAAATTTAAATTATAATAGACACCTAACTACCGAACTATGTTCTAATTAATTAACTAATGTTCTAATTTTCTAAAGATATACCCAAGTATTTATAGAGATATATAGTCATATAGAAACCTACCTATATCTATAGCTGTAGTTTAGATATTTAAGTGTTGTTATTTAATTTGTAATTATTGAGACTATTGCACTGTATTGTTTATTTTATAGTTATGCATATATGTATATAGTTTGACCAACTTTTCGGATAGCAATGCTCAGATTTTATGCATATCTATCCAATAATTTTTAAAATATTAATGAAAAATAACACCACTTTTGTAAACAAATAAACTCAATTCTGTATTAACAGTCAAAGGATATTCTAAGAAATGTTGACTTGGTGACAAATCGAAAAAACATTTATGTTATCCAGTGCTAACTGTATAATATATTTATTAACTAAGTAGCTATACCTATTACTGTACTGATGATATATCACCATCTTTAAAATGCGCTGCACATGTAAGTACGCGGTCAGTTTTTTTTAAAGGAAATTCCTAAAGTTTTGGACAAATTGAAGTGCCGTAGACAACATTTAAAAGGTATTGTGTATTTTTTAAGTTTCAAAAAATCCTATATAATAAAATAATAAATAAACCTTAAACAATTTAAAAGTAAATACCATCAGTAGGTAGGTATTCAGTACACATTATCTGCGTTGGCAGCTATAGATAGCTTAGATTAGCGGTTCTCAACCTGTGGTACTTACGCGTACCACTAGCGGTATGCGGAAAGCTCGTAGGTGGTATGTGAAGCAAATTTTTGATAAATGAAAAAAAAATGTTTCAACTATAATGTAGTTCAAACTTCAATTCAAAAATAATAACTGTAGATGCATATTTAATTTTACTTGTAAGTATTATATGCTTATAGTTATTTAGATTTAATAATAAAGTTCCATAAATGTAAAACAACGTACACACATTATTTTTTGATAAATAGAAAAATAAAAAGTTAATAACCGTGTCAAGTGGTACCTACCTGTAAAATTGTACAATTTGTAAATGGTATGCGAATACGAAAATGTTGAGAACCACTGGTACAGAATATCTCTTTTCTGATTATTACTGGCTATAGCTGTGTACTATATTGACAATTGAATATACACTAGGTAGCGCTAGGTACCGTTCAGTTTTTGAACACTGTTGTAGATAAGAACATTTATATGTGCGTTTCATAGAATATGCCGTATGCCGCGTTTAAATTCCGCGATGCGTAACCATCCAGTCGTAAATCCGAGATCATGTCTATACTCCATACCATATTGTAAGCCACAGTCTTAGATTAAAGCCATAGATAATAAAGAAATGGATAGACCACTTCTGTAACAATTTGTAAGTGAGACGATGTTCCCGGAGGGGCAGTAAACTGAGGCGATTTATCATTCAACAACATAAGGATAAAACACCTCACCTTATGAAACTTGGAGTAACTAACAGATATATTATATATATCTCTGGAATAACAGACAGTAAGCACTGATAAGGTATGGATAACCTATCCATATCTTTTTTATTAAAGCTGTATAAGAAATGGTCACAGAATTTAAATCTTCCATTCTGTGCTACACCCACAGATATATAAACAAATAATTTGTTTATATGTCTGTGACTATACCATAGACATATAATAGAAACTATTATAATATTATATGCCTATGTGCTATACGCATCGATTATAAATACTATTTATCAAGATGGATTACCTTACTATTTATTATTAAATTGTATTATAGGTATATTATTACTACGGTTCAAAATTGTTTAACCTGCGTTAGATAAATGATAATTGATAAGAACAAATAGATAACCGGCCAAACGTCCGAAAATTAATTACTTATAGCTTAATTTGTTGTAATTTGTATAGTACCTATATTATATTTTAAATTTCGTTATGTAAATAGTGTAATTTAGTTTTAAAAATATATTTATATTAACAAAATGAATAACATACTAGTTATAGTCCAGAAACTAATTAAAGCAAATCGCCGATCTGTCAAGTCTATTGAACGAGAGTTTCATTCTACAAAACCATTTTTTGATCAACCTCCTAAAGTAGATGTAATAAGCGCTGACAGTTTCAATAATGTACAAGAAAAAAATAAGAAAACATATTTGGATATGTTAAAAATGTACAAGTTGGAAAAATATAGAACAGGCCATGTGGAATTTATTAACACTGCATTGAAACATTTGGACGAATTTGGTGTAAGTGAAGATCTGGAAACTTACAAGTCATTAATTCAGGTGATGCCAGCTGGAAAATTTGTTCCTCAAAATTATTTACAATCAGAATTTATGCATTATCCAAAACATCAGCAGTGTATTGTTGATGTATTACAAAAAATGGAAGACAATGGTAAAGTTGTATATACCTATTAATTATTAAGTAATACATTTTAATTTTTAAAATTTTTTTAGGAGTAATCCCAGATTGGGAAGTAGAGGATATGCTTATTAAACGATTTGGTAATCGTGGTATTCCTGTACGACGTTACTGGCGTATGATGTATTGGATGCCAAAGTTTAATAACCAATCTCCTTGGCCTATACCCAAGCCAGCACCTAACGATCCTTATGAACTAGCTTTATTAGCTCTTAACAGAATTTGTAGTATAGATGTTGAATCTGAAGTTAAAGTATATAAAACTAAAGATTTGGAAGAAAGCATAGAAGATACATGGATAGTCAGTGGTCAAAGTCCCGAACAAAAGAAATTAATTGCCAAGCATTCAGATACTGTTCCTATTTACATTGAAGGAGGTTTTAGAATATGGCTACGTAAACAGAGTATCGTTTATTTCATTTTAAGAACTGAACCTTCTAAAGAAGAAAATGATGAAAAAGAGGACGAGGATGGTAATATATACATTTTCATTTATTTAAATTATGATTACAATAATTTTTATTTTTTAGATATAAGTAAATTTCATGTACCATTTTTCGATCAGCCAAAAATATCAAATAAAGTTGCAAAAAAAAAAACTGTACATGAACAAGAAGATGGTACAATACTCGCTGTTGCTGCTACTGGTACATCCAGTAAAAATTCATTATTATCTTGGGTATACAATTCCAGAAAGACCAATATTATAAATCATTATTTTCATTTATACTTTGTTGAAATTATAGATAAGATTCTTAGAGAAAGATGGGAACCCAAGGCTAACAAAAATACCAATTTTATTTACAAGCAGATCACCACTTGGAAATATAGAACCATTAGTTGAACTTAATGAGTTTAAAAATGAAATAAAACAACCAGGAGAAAATATTTCCATAGAACAAGAAAACAATCTGTAACATGTAAGGAAAATAAAATATTAACTCTGCTAGTAATATATACCAATACCATATTGTGATATTAAAATACATAAAAGTTTATTTAGTTTGGATTTATTATACTGTCGACAATTGAATTAAATGATATTGCCACTGGTGATTCGGGATGAGTTACGCCAACATATTTTGATGTTTCTGAAGATACTCTTGGATCTATTGGTACAGTTCCTAAAAAAGGAACTTGAAAACGTTCTGCTAATGATTTTCCGCCATTTGATGAAAATAAATTCGTACACTCCTGTAAAATACAAAAATGTACATTTACTTCATGAAATTTTAAATAAATATGGAATTTACATTGTGTAAATAAATATTACCAATAGAATTATAGTAATATTTTAGTTTTTAATTATCATAAAAGAATAACCAATCATATAAATAGGTGGAAAGCGTAGGATACATAAAAGTTATTTAATTTATATTTGTAAGCAACAGTAAACCATTGCTAACAAAAAACTAATAAACTAGTTCATCCTGAAATTGGATTTAACTGGTAACATATACATAACTATACCTACAACATAAGAGCATACCATTGATGTCCGACCCACATTTATTGCCAGGAATATGGATAGCATACAATGTGAGTTCCTTAATTTTTCAAGTATTTCTGTTCAGGAAACCAATCATATCCACATAGAACTTATCAAATAAAAACTACGTAAACAAATTTGCAAGCATAAAATGCTTATAAATAGCTCAAAAGTCACGACAAATTTTTAAAAATATTATCACTGAGGAAAGGCAAATATAATTTTTCTGTAATTTTTTGAAAACTATAATAAATATTTTGAACTTAATTATTAAAAAAAAGACTACATGTAAAATCATAAAACAACTTTCTTACACATTTATTAGATCCAAAATGCAACAAAAAAGGCATCTTGCCATTTTTCAATTTAACCAAGCTTTCTGATCAAAAAGTAGTTTAATCATAATAAAACCAATAAATCCTTCAATTCTCTTTAAATCAAATATGCAACAGTTTTGAGTACAGTATGCAACTACCATATTATGAGTAATTCATGGCCTTATTCATTTGATTATTTTAATGTATTATATTTTTGTATGGAATGTTTTTTACTATAAACTAATGTACATTTATTAAAATGTTATTTATTTAGGGTGCAAATTGACAGATTAGAATTTCAGATTAAAAATATTATTTTTGAGCCGTGTTCATTATGGTGTTATCATTATGTAGCGAAGTTAATTTTCAAATTTTTCATCAAATGATATTTTCTGCATCATGTTATTTAATTTAAAGAAACTTATATCTTTATTAATGTTAGTATGAAAATATAATCAGGAACAAAATTGTGTATTTACAATATTTAAAAAACAAACATATTACGTTGGATAACAACAATAAGATTTGTACCACAGAAAAATGCAAACTTGATAAAATATCAGTTTTTTTTTAGTGGAAAATACACTTCAAAGTGAATAAATAGTAATTAAGATTAATTTTTAGTATTTTTTTTAAGCCACATACTAAATAAGTACCAAACAAAATAATAACTTACTGAGCAATTAGGACAAACATAACCACTCATATTTTCAACAACTCCCAATATTGGAATGCCTGTCTTACGACAAAATGATAATTCTTTTCTGACATCATCCAAAGCAATTTGTTGCGGAGTGGTCACAAGTATGGCCCCATCACAAGGTGTTTCTCTAAAATTATTAAATCCACAACAATTTTTAGAAATATTAATAACATGTTAATGAAAAATCAATTTTATTACATACTTGATATTTTCCATAACGGTAATGTGTTCATCAGATGTGCCTGGTGGTGTATCAACAATTAGATAATCTACATCTTCCCAGAAAACATCAGAAAGCAACTGTTTTATAAATGCTGTTAATAACATAAGTGTAAAGTGTTATTAAATACCTGTACCATGTATACAATATTTGAAATAACAAACCAGTCTTTTTTGGTCCTCTCCATACTACACTATCATTTCTGGACTTTGTTAAAAATCCAATTGAAAGAACACCTAATGATTTTGACTCATCTGTATAAACTGGTACCCAACCAGCTTCACACTGGTGTACTTCTTGATTCTCTAATTTTAATAAGTATGGTACAGATGGGCCACATAAATCTACATCTAAAATTCCAACCTACAATGTTTCAATGAATACAAATGCAGTGATTAAAAAACGAAACTAGTTGTAAATTGGATTTAAAAGGCTTAAGGTAAATTATAGAATTCAAAACATTCAGAGTTGAATGTAGTTATATAAGATCAATTTTAAAAACTTAAAGACTGTTTGATTGACATAAATGTAAACAATAAAAATGGATTTTACTTTTTAAGATTGACAATTTATCAAGGAAAATATACAAAATTATCTTATTGAGTTATCGGGAAAAAAATAAGGATATTTTCATGGCTTGAATCTCAACATAACATATTTACATTTCAACTTTCAGGCAACATTGGTAGATCATACCACGAGCATTTAACAAAACTATACTGTTGGACAATTGCAGAATTTTAAGGTTAAAAATAATTTATGAGCTACTTGACATGAAAATCCAGGTCATTAGATCAATTAAATTAAAAATATATCTGTTGCATTTTGGAGTTAGGTATGTATATTTTGGATAGTACTGACAATCTATCATTATTCACAAGTAAAGTTTTTTGTATAAATTCATAATCTTACTCGATATCCTTTAGTTACCAATCCTAGAGCTAATTGTGTGCTTACAGTTGATTTACCAACACCTCCTTTGCCAGACATCACTAAAATAACATGTTTCACGTTTGACATCTTGTCAATATTATAGCGATAGTCTTTACGAAGAATCAATGTTAATATCCAATATACAAAATTAATAATTCAGTATATTAATAATATATTTTATATTTATGTGTCCCTTTACACTTGTAGAATATTGTTAGAGGTATCTTTAGACTTTGGAGTGAAAAATATAGTAAATACGAATGATGAATTATGTGATAACAATATTTTTTAAATGATAACCACTGATAATGTTGCTACGTTTATCAACTTATTACCAACTAAATCGTATGTTTTTAGAATAATTAATGACCAATTTTGATTTTAGTCATTTTTATAATAATTTACCAGGAATCCACATGTGTGCATCTCAAGCATTTCTATATAGTCTAACAATTGTATCCACATAGCACCTAAAATAGAAAATTACTCACAAAATTAAAATGTCCGTAAAAAACCCAAAAATGGCTCAAATGTTTTTATAGTTTTACCACGTCTAAAAAAGGCAAATATAAGTTTTCTATCAAAATTTTAGTTACTACGAATATTTTTAACTGAGTTATATATATATTATTTTCGTAAATTTTCTCGTTTTTCCTAAATTTTATGCCGATTTTTCCCAGATATTATGAAAACCACGCTCGGAAAATTAAAAATAACCTCCTTAACGTAGGTACCATGTAGATAAAATTTCTTTTCAGAAAAGGTGTTACACTTGATTAATTAGAGCAAGATTTTTAGTAGAAAAGTTTGCACAACAAATCGAGGGGTATTTTTCGATTAAAATATTCCGAGCGAGCGAGGGCTTGGGTTTCTGGGTACACCCAAAATACATTTGTTTTTTCCTTATTTAGGAAAAAGTGAAAAAACAAATACAAACAATTTTTTTTGGAACACGGGTTTGAGAACTCACGATCTCTAGGATAACAACAGGTGCATACACCACTAGACTAGTAATTACCACTAGACTACGATAGACATACTATAAAATGGTAATGTGGAGTTTTTAACATAGCATATAATATCTGCATAATATCAATACTTAAAAAGCTATAATTTCGAAACTAAATCAGTCCACTCAATTCTGACTTCGCCATCGTTTTTAAATCAGCTATATACATATGTTCAAAACAAAAAATTGAAAAAATAGATTTTTTACACATACGTTTTTACTCAAACGAATTTTCGTAAAAATTTTATATGTAAAATTCCTTTATAAAAAAAAAATACATTATTATAAGCTCAACTTTTTTTTTAACCACAAAGTAAACTTTTTAATGAACTTCTTGTAAAATTTTCAAACATTCCTGTTAGGTTTGACAATCCGTCTACAGAGCACTTACCAAATAAAAAAATAAGTAAAAACTCACAAAATTTAAAAGTCTTTAAATAGCTTTAAAATAGCTGACATTTTTTGACATTTATGTCTAGAAAAGGCAAATGTAAATTTTCTGTCCAAATATCAAGTCTCATATTTTTTTAACTGAGTTACAATAAATAACAAAATTGATAATAGTAAAAACATTATTTTCATGAATTTCCTGTTTTTCTTAAATTTACCCCGGTTTTTACAAGATATTATGAAAACCGTTTGGAAAATCAAAAAATTACCTTCCTAAAGTATCGTTTAGACCAGGGACTCTCAACCTGCGGTACGCGGAAAGCTCGTAGGTAGTACCGAAGACATTTTTTGACGAGTGAAAATAAAGTTATCATAGTTATAACGTCTATGTAATCCATACAAAATTATAAAAATAATAACTGTACTTTTG
Organism: Cinara cedri; assembly: GCA_902439185.1. Classification (NCBI taxonomy): domain Eukaryota; kingdom Metazoa; phylum Arthropoda; class Insecta; order Hemiptera; family Aphididae; genus Cinara; species Cinara cedri. The sequence goes on along the minus strand of CABPRJ010000965.1, from coordinate 1,089,533 downwards.
CACATAATATGCTAATAATTATGTAGATTTAATAATAAAAAGTATTATACGTATAAATCACGTAACAACACATTTTTTTTTTTGATAAGTAAAAAAAAAAAGCCTAATAAACGTGGCAAGTGGTACGTGAAAAATTTTGAAAATGTGTAAATGGGACGCGGATATATGAATAGGTTGAGAACCGCTGATCTAGACGATATTTCCTTTGGTGCCGTATGTACGTATTCGAACAAGATTTCTGGTGGAATTTTAGTTCACAGTATACTAAAAAAAAAAACCTATAAATAATATAATATAAAATTACTGTTTTGAAGATTTCGACGCCCCTTTGACTATCTTATGGATAATATTATAGGTGTAGGTACGTTGAAGGTTCAAAGCCATTTCGTTGGCCGATAATCGGTTTTTAAACATTTATTTACCTATTCTTCAGCACATCATCGCGCATATGTTATGTATACGGTTATGTGTAGATAAGCCCGCAAAGAAAAAAAATTCTTTTACGCAATTATACTCATATATAGGTATGTATATACATACCTATTTCAATATGATGTCGATTTGTTCGTCGTTTACGGGTCACGGCGGAGGTCGTGGGATTAAAAATAAACATTAAAAAAAACTGAACGTACCTACCCGTACTATCTATAGTATAATATGTATAAAATACTTATTATAGTCTAGAGATTTCAAACGAAACGCACCGTTTACAAAATGAACCTGCAATGATAATAATAATATAATAACCAGTCGTACGAATGTTGTATTCTTTTCTTTCTAGAATAGAAAAAATGTATTGCCCACACCTTATTCTGTAATGATACGTAAAAAACCGTTTGAATATAATAATATGTACAGTGGCTTATCCGTTCAAGATCACCTAAAGTCCCCTTAACTTTTTTGTTTCCAAATAATAAGTCAGTCTTCTATAATATAAACATATTAGAATTATTTTACCTCTCTCATTCTCTAAAAAAATGTATCAAATGTCCACTCATGTAGTACCCAAGATATTTTAGTAAATTAAGTTTCAATGCTGAATAATTTATTTAATTTTTTTGTATTTTAAAACGGCCAATAGGGAGAGTAACAAAGCCCTCTTCTAAACCCTCTTATTTTACGTCTTACAATATTTTTCTACAAATTCTGCTAATATTTGAGTGATTTATAAGTATTTCAAATGTTCAAGTTTTTAATTGTTTGTTTGGTTTTATGTGTATAAAATTGTTTTGACCAAACATGGGAATGCTTGAACATTTTACGTGAGGTTCATTATACTTTGAAAATAAGCAGTTAAAAAGTTGATGTTTTTTTTTTTTTATAAGCAAACGTTTATAAGGTTCAAATTTTGCACGAAAATCGTCAAAATCACGTGTTTAACCAAATTTGAACAGCCCATCAGAATTGTTTTCCGTTAGCAACGATTTATCGTTGTGATAAGATATAAATTAAATAGTCAAAAAGTCAAAAAATTAAATGGTATGATGTAATACTACATACGTTCCCAACTTTCCACCTACAACTATTGGGACACCTGTTAGGAGTATTAAATTTTTTCTAAATATTTTAGGTGTACTAACCTATTCCTAAATATTTTATTAGCTTATTAAGGTTGTGTGCGGGTACCAAAACCGTAAATAAATTATTGTTACTAAACGCGCATCATTAATGATACGCCCGTACACATTATAATGTGCAGCCGCATATGTAGGTACGAATATATGCTGCAATAATGTTATTATACTCGTCAAGCACGCAGGTACAATTTACAAGTATACTGAAGTCTACATAATATATTATGTTGCGACCGTCGAAATGTTTCAATAATATTTAATGAAGATGCTATTCGAATATTATCTCGTTGAAAAATCGTATATTATAGCCGTTGGGCAGACTTATAATACGTATGAAATAATGCGATTCATTACATTAGTATGATATTGTACAGTATACGAACATAATATTTTGGTATCTTTAATTAAACGCCTATATATAATATGGTTGGTCCTCGATCCACGAATAATGATTAACTTACCAATATTTTGCTGTATTATTGAGCAATATTATCATTTTTTTTATCTCGCGTATCTATCCAACGATGTGTAAATAAACTAGACACCTGGCACCAAGTCCTAATACACGCGCCGTTCCAAGTCTTCTTTATTATTTTGTTCATGTAATGACGTTGTGTTAAATGACATTTTCGCTACAAAACCAAAGCGCAGTGACAATATTATTGTATTACACAAACAATACGACCTATAAAAAAAAACGCGATTTCATCAAAATTTTAATAAAAAATTACTACATTATACGGTTAATTTTTAATATCAAATTCAAACCTCGTATTAAATTTGCAAACATTTCTAATAAGTCAACACAAATATATCCACATAAAAACAAATAAACTCGATAATGTCAAATTCTTATAAATAGATCGAAAATCATCAGTTTTTAAAACTGTACCATATCTAAATAAAACCAATATAAGGAATCTGTCAAGATTGCGGATTTTCACATTTATTTTTAATCAAATTACAAAAAAAAAAAATCGGAAATAATGGGTTGTAAACTTTCTTACTTTTTCTACGTTTTTTCCGTTTTTATTTTAATTGTTAAGAAAAATGTACATGAAATCAAAAAACGACTTTCTCTTGCAATAGTTAGAAAACATTTTATTTCAGAAGAGATGCTATAGGTGCACTTGAAATTTAGAGCAAAATTTCTGACAGAAAAATAAAATTGGAAACAATTTAAAATAATAAAATTATTATACTGTAATAAATTTGTCCGTTTTTCCCAATTACTATGAAAATTTCTTGGGAAATCAAAAAAAACCATTTACCTAACGCAACAACTAAATCAAAAACGCTACAAAAAATATCTTAACATTTTTCAAAAACAAGATTTCTGGTATAAAAGTTTCTTACGGACGCAAAAAAAAAAAAAAAAAATCCCCCACATAAACTAGTAAAACCAATATATTTTTCACTCAGTTTTAAACCACAAAAAATAAAAAAAACACACATATCAAAATAGAGCTAATATATTCCTATTGCTGAGCTCAAAATCTAAAATTACCATAACTTATTATAGTAATATTTCAGTTGAACCTATAAACTTTTTAAATTATATTATGACCTTTAATGCTTATCATCATTACCGCCTTATCGATGAATCAATCAAATAAAGTACCCTACTGAAAATTTGATGGTACTATTAATTATTATAACTTATTATTTAGCGATTTTGAATACTAGCTTTAAACACGGAGCGTTCCGAATACAATGCTGAAGAAATAAATAATTTCATTCAGTGAATGTGACCATAATATTATGCATAAGACGTCTACCGACAAAATTATTCTAATCACGTCGACTACATAGTAACAAAATATTATTTCGAGATACCAAAATATTAAACTGTTTCTTTGTTTGTTTGTAATGTGATCACATCATTAAAAACATTTCGTGATTCGTTGTGTAAAAAACAAAGCCCCAAAATACGTCTTATGAATAAATTTACAAATTACGATGCAAAACAATTAAGGCGAATTATATTTTATTTATTTTATATAAAATGCATAAGAAAAGTATACATTTTATGCAATAAAACAAAAAAAACTCAAGATAACATACTTCGCACCGCGGTAAGCCACTGTAGTAGGTGGCAAGTATAGAAGTTATAGTTTATACACTGAAAGCAACGACAAATCATTGCAATCAGAATCGCGGTTCTGAGCAGAGCTCAGTAAATTAGTGAAATTATAACTGTTGTAATAAAATATGTACCTACTAAATGTGTTTTTCACCTTAGCAATCAAGACAATCCGGACATTAACAAAAATAAAACCAATGTTATATATAATTTCCTGTTCAACGGTTTATCTTCTATGCCTTTTATTGGTGTTGTTCAATTTTTGTTAATTTCTGGATAGGTAACTTTGGTAACAATTTATACGAACAGGACCTATATGTTTCCACTCAGAACCGTTTTTTCGTTTGCAATGGTTTATCGTTGCATACAGTACCTAATGCAATGGCCTACCCCGTACCCGTGAGCAGTATCAATTTTTTCTGCATATTTACGGGAAAAATTTCAAGTTGAGATATATTTAACCCCTCCTCCTTCTCCTCCCTTTCCACCCGACCGCCACAATATATACTATCAGTGCTCTCAATTTATATTAGTTAAGAAAAAGTTCAATTACAAAAAGAAAAATATCCGAAAACTGACGCAGAACACGAGCTTATGCCTTACAAGTACGATCACTAGAGTGCGTATTATAGGACGTAACGTGTATATTGTGCACAATGACTAACGGTGAGTGTACCGTACACGGGATTTATTAGTCAGCAAAATAATAATAATAATAATAATATGGAGCATCGGCAAATGGGTGCAACATTGTCCGGACACGGTGTGTACATTTTTTTTTTCTTCCCTCGTCCCTCGTAGCAAAACACTGTTTCAGACATCAGCTGTTGTGAAGCAACGGCGCCGTCGTTTGCCCGGCGTATTATTCAACAAACACCGCTTCACGCGCAAGACGCCGTCACCGTTGTCGTCGTCGTCGCGATTAATAATAACGCAACCGCCGTCGTCGCTGCAGCCGCGCCTCGTCGCAAGTATCGACCGAACGCACAGCTGTTTCACCCCCGTACGGTTATTTTATCCACAGGCCGTGTGTCGCGTCCGCGTCCGTTCCACTCGCCAAAAACTCCGGTTGCCGCACGAATAACGATATTATTAATACCGACGTCGACGCGTGCGTACGTTCCGCGTCGTCCGAGCGCTTCCGCGTGTTGAAAACAATCGCATTACGTTACGCGGTACACGCACGGCAGTGCCGGTAACGCGGTAATCGTGTCCGGGTAACGGCGGCAACAGCGTAACCGGGGCGGGCGCTGGAGTGCCGAAACTACGCGTACGGTTCGTTTTCCTATCGGCGCGTTTTGCGCCCGCGCGGCTGTTTGCAGACAAAATAATAATCTTGGGCGAATAAACGATGACGAAATAATCGCCGTTTCGGTCGGATTACGCCGGCGCATATATCGCGATGAATCCGTGGCGTGCGGACACCACCTCCGGACGGTCGTCGCTGTCGTGCCCGTCCCTGCGTGCACCCCGACAATAATACTATTTATTATTATCGCGCAATGGATACCGGAAGAAAGCGGTGAGTGTGTTACTAATTTTCACTACGATAATGTCGATACGGTAGCGGTAGCTGGTATTTAGAACCTGGACATTACAATATAATTGTGTAAATCGTTACATCAAACTGACAATTTTCGTTATTGAAGGCGGCTGTCTGGTCTCTTCTATACGATCCGGGGTGCCGGGTAAATGGGGGTCTTATTGACATGAAAAGATTCGCCAATCGCCGTAAACGTATTAATTTATCTCAACCAGTTTTACATTCAATGGCCAAAATTAAGTAGGTTGGGTACCTGCCTACCTACCTCGTTTGAAGTACTGCTGTAGGTTTTGACTCTATTTTTTAAGATTTGTTCGTGCTTTAATAAATTATCGATTACCTATCATATTTTGTTTAACCTCGGTGATCATCATTCATCACGATTTAAATACGTACAGGTTGATAAGTGTGACTCTCGATCATATCCACGATTTTGCTTCGCAGGTACACAATGTCATTATGGTTTTCGACAGTTATTTAGTTCGGACATCTGGGACCTGGGACAAACTGGAAATAAGGGGAACCCTTTTCTGTTACTTACCCGTAGATTCCCTTCGAGTGTTGAAATGTAATCGTACGTCGCGTATTTCAATAGTCCCAAACGAGGTCGTCTCATAGCTCATAACAATGCGTGCACTACATTTTTTTTTTCCCAAAGCACGACGCGCTATTAAAATATTAAAAAGTTAAAAACGCTATAATTATACAAGGGAAATTAATATCACTTATGCAGTCGGGTTTTGTTACCGGGCAAGTTATTTTTAGGTTATCTTACGCGTTACACAAATCTACACTATAATTACGGTCTAGAATGCACTTTGCCGTGCCGAAGCTGGCGGTTCTCAACGTTTTTATTATTTTTTTCGACTGTGTTCCTACTTGTTTTGTTTTTCGGTGGAAGTCATTTAAAAAGAGTTACAGCAAAAACAAAACGTTGGAAGTAATAACAAAAAGCGAACGGATGGATGTAGTGGTTTTGCGTAGCGAGGTTTAGGTTAACAATCGCAACGACCACACGTTCGCACCACCACAAGATTTAAATTGCAAAACTCTGATTGCATCATCGTTCTCGGCGGTTAAAAGTTCACATTTTGAAAAAAATTATTTTTTTTGTAAGCGTTGGTCAAACAAATGTTGTAAATTAAAAAAACTTTTTTTCAAACTTCTGAGCGGCGTGGTAAAGTGCATTTTGCTCTTAAATACGCATTTACGCGGTTTTAATACATAAATTGGATATACCTACCATATCAACAATCGCGTTTGATATCGAAGAAAAACAACAGAATATTCATCAAATTAATTTTTATCGACCGTTGTTTAAATTCAATAACAAACGTTTTATTTTGTTAATAACAAACGATACGACAAATAACACTCGTAAGTGCCTATCTAGCGAACATATTTAAAATTGAAAGTGATCACAGGGAAGCTTTTTCGACCATATTTGAGATTCTGAGTGGAACGAGGAATGTATTGGTTTAACAATGATGTTTTTTTTTTTATTTTTATGTGAACACTTTTTTCTGCCAGAAAGCATACTCCGATTATAAAGTATAACGCATTTTCTGAAAAGTAATTTTTTCCGGGTAGTACTTCAAAAAGGTCATTTTTTTAAATTCTCATTAATATTCGAGATAATGAGGAAAACCTCGGTCTTTAGGTTAAAAAATATTTAAAGTTTAAAAATAAGGTCATCATTGGCAACCGTTTTTATTTATTTATTATTATAATTAAGTTTTTATTATTTTAATCTTTTTTAAACAATCATTGTTATCATGGAAACGCACATTGTTTTAATAATTCTACCATTATGTGACATAACACCAGATATTGTACTGTTGACAAAGCAACATTATCAACTGAACTCGGCTCAGAATCGTTTTTTTTTCGTTAGCAATGGTTTATCGTTGCTTACAGATATACATTAAATTCCCGTCTGTAGCCTTCCCAACTTCCCACCTACATCAGTGGCTGCACCCACTTGCGAAATACGCCCGTCTTTTTTACCATTCGCATATTATAGGAAAAAATATTTTAATGAATCTTAAACGAAATTGTATAATATCATTTATTTATTTTTTCTATGGAAACAATACAATCAATAACAGACGAATTTTTTTATTTACTTTTTTCTCAATCAATACTTTTTATAAGACAGAGTTTTCAACGAAATCCCGAGTATGCTAATAAATTATTGTATATCGGCGATTATAGTAATGCTGTTTGTCAATAATTTATTAAATTTATTACGCCAATAACGATAACGATGTCGGTATAAATAATTTAAATATTACTCCGGCATAGGTATCTATATTGAACATTTGGCTTTGAAATTTTATCTTCGCTACAATATGAATTTATTAGGTGATTATTAACAGATATGTATACATATAAGCTCTTTGTTGGTTAACCAAATAATGTATAATTGTTTCGTAAACAAATAAAAGAACCGTAGGCAAACAAAACATCCGTCAAATGACATTTAAATAAATATAATATTGTTTTTTCCAAAACGCTAATAATTGTGATTAGCTTTAGCTATTACTTATTATAAAATTGGTGTTACGTATTATTATTGACCAACCGACTACGTATGAGATAGTAAATTTGTTCGTTTATTTTGCATTTGTATATATAATATAACAGTTTAGTAATAATCGTTTCTGAGAAATAAAAAAAAAAAAAAAACATTTAATCTGTAATTAACAAATACCGACGAAGACTATATGAATATGAAGCATTACTTAATAATTGTTTAAAAGGCCAGTTTTTATTTATGAAATAAATCCCCCTCTCCGCCTAACGCTGTAATATTTTCGTGAAAAATATAAACGAACTAAATGAAACAATCATTATCGCGGCGTCTGTGTTACCTATCCAACATTAGAGTAATTCACAGTGGATCGTATTACTATCGATTTAATATTATTCTCCACGAAAACGGTTGACGTTAAAATTAAAGAGAGGGTGGGGGGGGGTTAATGCTTAACCCGGCCCAAAGAACGAATGCGAAATTGATCGAGAGATGTGAACAAAAAAAAAGTCCAACTATACTGTATAAACTTATTTTTAGTTATTTGTCATCCTACTTTTCACACGTTTCTTCTTGTTGATTATTGAAATACTATTATACACAGTATTACTACTATATAATACTAAATTTATGTTTTATGTTCTCGCTGTTTACCCATTTATATTTTGTTTGCGTTTTAGGAGTTATTTTTGCGCGCCTATTTCAAGGGACGTTAATTTATCCTCTTTCGGTATAATTCGGACGCGTTGTGACACCGAAAATGACCGAAACATATTCGTTTTTACATCAGGCAATATGATATTATCACACTATAAAGTATGTTTGATTTCCGGGTTTCTATTGATTCCCCGAGCGTAGCGTTTCGCCGTGAAAGAGTTTTTCATAACAATTGGGAAAAACGGTTAACCGTTGCTAACGAAAAACCGATTCTGTTGATAGCGTTGCTTTGTCAACAATACCTATATAATAAACTGTCGTATTGTAGTAAAATAATGTCATGCGTATAAAAAAAAAAATTCGTCTTTAACGACAATATTCGTTTAATACTGCCACACATCGTCGGGATACCGCGTAAACGTAGTTCGTGGGGTTTTGTCGATAATCCGAACGATCAACCAGTAACCACCCCAAATTTTTGTTGTTTCGGCGGTTCAACGAACCGCCGAAACTATACATTCGTGGAGACCGGCACGGACGGCTGTTTTGCGGTTCTCGCGGCGGCGTCGTGAATAACAGATAATGCAATAATATAAGAACGACGACGACGACGACGACGGTGATAATAATAATAATAATAATAATATTATATTGTATTATCGGAGTATTATGATGGCGGATAGTATACCTATCGCGTTTGTCTATAAATAATGATGTTACACTATTATATTTCATTATGTTGCGTACGGTTTCGGTGCCGTTGGCCCAGTTTATTGTTCCTGCGAACCGAACGGGCCAGCGTGTCTCGCGTAGCTCCTCCTCGTCGCGGCCGCGGGCGTTGCGTCGTCGGCGATTCGTAACACACGAAATCGCCACAAGACGTGATACTATTTTATTTATTATTATTATTATTTTTTTTTTTTTTTGTTTCGTTTTCCCCCTCGCCGTCATGCGTCGCCGTCCGTCGGCCCCGAATGAAAAACGTGACCGCCGTATATTGCAGTGTGCGCGTCGCGTAGAGACGGATTGACGGATCCACTCGTTATCATTATTCTTTCCGAGAGTCTCCACGCCGTACACGCACTGTAACAATATTAATACGTCCGCAGTGTAATACGGTTTTTCGGCTTCCTCCATTAAAATATCGCAGTACGTCGACGCCGGTGCGTGCCGAACCGTGAAGGCAATATCGTTGTGTAATATTATTTAGTTAGATGGGTGGGTGCCCAAGTGTGTTATTATTTATTGCCGCGTTGTAAGGCTCGCACGGAAAATGACTGAGCGAAAACAACGCGGCCGAAATTGGAGCGACGTGTGCTGCTGTGATGCTACGACGACGACGACGCATTTTAATGGCACCGTTCGAAACAATACCTAATTACAATAATATTACAGGGGTTCGAAAACGTTGCGCGAAAATGAGTCACCACGACATTACCGATAAAATTCGTCGAGCGACGTTTACCCGATACCCGAGAACGTACGCCTATCTATTACCCATCCGTAAACAGTAACACAATATTAATTCTGTTACTATTCACCGTATAATATAGGGACGGGTTCTCGCGAAATTCAATAACGGCCCGGTTGGGGGCGTAACGCGTTACCGACAAAAGCGGACCTTTCCCTTTTTCCACCAAAACGATTTCTGTACTACGCCTGTATTTACATTAATTTTTCATTTGTTTTTTCGGCGGAAACCTGAAAAACATCTCATTTTGGTGGAAAATGGAGAGGTCCACTTTCAGTGAACGCGATTTTTAAATTGTTCATAATTGTGCAGCACAATATTATTTGTGTTTAGTTGATAATTTTGTCAGTGCTGGAAAATTTATCTAGTTTATTTTTGTACTTGACGCGGTCAATGGTGAATGGGATAAAGCTCCTTTAGCATTTCCCGTCGGTGCACCACTGAATTACATTTCAACATTAAATGTACCTGATACAACCCATTTATGAAACCAGCCCCATTACCGATTCATAGACCCACCCAGTCCAACCCTGTACTACGTAATGTGATCTGTTCAAAAATTCAGAAAGAACAACCTAAGGAATTCAATCCGAATAAAACGAAATTTTGACTGTCAAATGGCACTTTAAAATCGAATACCCAATAACTAATTATTTTTAAACATTCTCAAAACGTACGGGGTTATTTTAATTAAACATATTTTTTTTTTTTAATGGAAAGAGTTACACGATCGAAACTGTTGAAAATCAATATTGAACTACTGGAAATAGTCAAAATGTTAAAAGTAGCGGGGCTCATTTTGATGGAGAAAACACGAGGGTGTGCAAAACCTTAAAAAAATAATGTGAATTGGGTAGAAAATAATTTAACGTACAATAATGTAATGAAAATAAATCCAATCACTAGTATTGACAATAATATTCTATATTTTTCAAAAACAACAGTCTTAGTTCAATCGACGACAAAAGTCAAATGTGAAATCGTAATGTTGAAATTTAATCACTCCATTGCGATCGGCATTGTCCTATTCTAATTTCATGTATAAACAAACAAAAATAAAACTAAATAATTTGATGCGATAAGACACTTTCAGCATTAATATTATTATTACTATTGTTGACCATAAAGCTATTTTTAATTTTATTACTTTTATAAAATACGTTATTATACTCGTACAATTAATACTAATTGTCTTATAAATGTATTCTAACCTCTCTACGAGATGTTTTTTTTTACAAATAATGTTTTGATGTCGCAAGCGCGGGGCCCTAAAAATGGCTAAAATTCACCCGGGGTATAGGGCGCAATTGTCCCAGTTAACCTACACTGGGGCCGGCCCTGGCGACTGCTCATTATCCTACAGTAGGTATCTACTCAAAATCTATACGTAGGTATGACATTTGCAAAAATAATATCATGTACCAGGAGCGGGCAAACTTTTTTCGGTAGATATCTACTAAGAATACATTTTTCCTTTGAAGATCGACTTCCTAAAAAAAATGTAAAATTATTAATTATACCTAATAGGTATTGATAATACGGATGCAAGTACAAAATGGTAAAACTAACTTTTCATCGCACTATTATTATTAAGACTAATATCATAATATTGTAAACACCATTGCCAGGCGTTTACGCTGTTGTATTACCCGGTAAATGTACAACAAAATAAAAATAATCTAATATTAAGATAAAAATGATCAGCAATACCGTGTTATTTGTCCACTAATCGCGTGAAAAATAAATTCCGACCAAACGGAGATCGACATTCAATCATCTGCTGCGATCTGCCATCCGTGTACCTAACCGACGCGACATTCACTATACACAGTTTCGGTTTGAACTTTTAACAATTCCTCCCGCTGCGTGCCGTTACGCCGCGATTTCGTAGGGTTTTTCTATAATTGTATTTGAACGACAAATTAACGTTTCGATTGGGCATATCATTGACACTGTATCCAATAATAATAGCAATGGTTATTACAACCGTTATTAGTGTTGACGATTTACCACGAACGCGCCGTGGTTTTCACTTCCACTAAATACGAGAAACAACAACGTTACCTCCCCCCTTTCCGCGCGCGACTGTACACAATAAACGCGTTCCAAATGGCCGACAAAAAACCAACAACAATTATTATCATTCGGAATACGCGATACGCACATGGGCCGTACAGGTTACAGGTATGCGCTTATTAGTTATCACGCACAGACGTGTTTCCACGGTTGTAGCGACGTAGTTATTATTGTACCGCCGTTACGCCAACCTCGCGTGTTACCGTTTGATCATATTGAGATATCGACGATAAATATTATTGTTATTGTTATTGTTATTATTATTGTTATTATTATTATCAATTAAATATCGGTGAATATTCTGCAAATTTTTTTTTTTTCCTGACTATCGCGGATTCGTATCCATAATATGTGTTATTATTTAGTTCGCGTCGTTTAAACGTTTTGAACCTAACTCGGGGCTAACGCAGCGAAAAATTTTACCATCTTCGCCCTTAGAACTGCTGTAAATCATTACAATTGTACAAACGATTATTATCTGAATAATTACTTAAATACAATTATTATAGTGCGGAAAGGATTTGAACGTTCAACCCTCCCCCCCCCCCCCCCCNCCCCCCCCCGTGGTATTCGAAACCGACCTAAATATACGTTTGTACATTCTTCTATTGAAAACAATGCGCAATATATGAACGAAATAATTAGGTGTTATAGCTGTGCAGTTTCTATTTTGTGTTTACACTCGTTGCGCGTTTTCAGCGCACGGGAGGTACTCGGGTACCTACAGTGAATGTAAAAAGTAATCGTACACTCTACATTTTTAAATAAATATACATTTTTCTTCATGATATTCTATTTTATACATATTATTCTTTTACGATTTTTAATTAAATTTAAAAAAAAAAACCATGACAACAGTTATATTAATAATAATAATAATAATAATAATAAAGAGTTTTATAAAAAAAAATGCCTTTAAATTATTGTATAGCCCTATTTAGTACTTTGTAGGGTAGCCTTTGGATCTTATTATAGCCTCCAACCTCTTAGACATTGAATCAACCAGATGACGTGTTGTTTCTGCTGCGATTTTATTCCATTCCTCTACTAGAGCTTTTTTTTAGAGTTTCCTTACTTGAATTATTGTGATCTCGAATTTTTCCGTCCAAATAATCCCAAAAGTTCTCAATAGGATTAATGTCTGGAGACTGTGGTGGCGTCACAATTCAGTTACATTGTTCGACAACCAAGCCTTAACTTTTTTTGCAGTATGCTTGGTATCATTGTCCTGTGTAAATATGAAATAATCTTTGATGCCCATTTTTTCAGCGCTAGCTGCAAGATTTGTCTTCAAAATATTTAAATAAATATATTGGTTCATAATTCCATCAATAATATGCAAGTTTCCAACACCCTGAGCACTCATACATCCCCAAACCATTACAGAACCTCCTCCGTATTTCACTGTAAGCTGTAAATTCTTTAGTTCCATTTCTGTATTCGCTTTTCTCCAAACAAAACGTCTTCCATCAGAGCCAAAAATATTAAATTTACTTTCGTCTGTAAATATAACTTTGTTCTAAAAGTTATCAGATTGATGTAAGTTATCTCTTGCAAAAGCAAANACAAAATATTTTCGACGAGCTACTCGTCCATGGTAATCACTATTTTTTAAACAATTTCTAATTGTTTTTACACAAACACGTACTCCAGAAAAATTCACAAGATCTTGTGCTATTTTAGAAGCGCTTATTTTTGGATTCAATTTAACTTTTCGTTAAACTATACGTTTATCATGGTCAGAAAGTTTTTTTGGACGACCAGATTGTTATTTTCGTGACTTTTCCGCTCACTGTATCGATCTATCACGTCTTTCACAGTGCTATGAGCTTTGTTGACAATTTTTGATATTTGACGTAATGATTGGTATTGATTATACAACCGCAGAATTAGTTCACGTTCAGTTTTATTTGTCTCGCATTTTTTTCGATTCATTTTGTGATAGATGATATTCCAATAATATTTCGAAGCTAACTGAATTGGTATAATCTTGTAACGTGGTCGGGGACAAACTTTTAATGTGACGTTTTGTATATCTTATCATTTTCTACTAACATTATTGTGAGTAAACAGGTGATTCCGTAACTAAAATAATAGAAGTGTACGAATATTTATTGTTCCTATTTTATATGTATTGTTTTGTCTGTTATTGAATATTATTATTAATATAACATTTGTCGTGGTTTTTTTTTTTTTTTTTTTTTAATATAATTTAAAATCGTCAATGGATAATATGCATGTATTAATTTATCGATAAAAATAGAATATCATGAAGAAAAATGTATATTTATTTAAAAAAATAGGGTGTACAAATACTTTTTACACTCACTGTATATAATACGTATTTAGCATTCGTGTTGATCTTCATTACGAATTGTACGAGTAGGTGTGTAATGTATTTCTTGAGTAGAGGCATGCGCAAATGTTCAAATTAGAACGAGAGGTTTAAAAAATACGACGAAACAAATATTATTCTAGCTGCATATTTAGTATGTTTTGGATAATTTATTGGCATAATGCCGCGGTGACTCGTACTTACATAAAACGTGTAGGTACCGCCGCTGCAGTAAACCAGCTATATTTAGTACTAGGTATTTAGGTTTTGAGCATTTTCCACAGAACAATATTTTTCATTTTAATTAACAAAACTGTGAAAACGATATTTGTTTTAAGTAGGTATATCCTGTATATAGTTATACAACCGAATCGGATATCTGTAATAAAAGTACAAAGCTAAAATATAAATTTAAAACGCAGTGTCATACTAACTGATGAGAAAGTTTAAAAACTTTTATAACCTATGGATGAAAATAATGAAATAACTCGAAAAGTATACCCGCCTGTTATAAAATACATTTTAATATAGATTTGTGTTCAATTTAATATACCAAAAGAAAAAAACCAATGATGCTAGATTCTATTATATTGGCACTCCGGTTTAGGGTCTAAAGTAGTTGGTTTTTTTTTTTTTTTTTAAATTAGAAGGTCATTTTTAAACGTAATTAAAATATATGACTTGTATGAAATAGTTTTCCTTTTTTTTTTTTTTTTTTTTTTTTTTTTTAATGTAAAAATTTCTCAGTTTTATTCATACGGTTGGTTGATTAAATTAATAGCACAGTAATTACACTAAAGAAAATAAGTATACGCTCAAGTTCAATGTATGCGAGTATCAATATGTAATTTTGTCAACAGTATCATGATCCCGACCGTATTATACGGGAAATGAAATACTTCCAATATATCACTATTATATTTATTGAAATCAAATAAAAACTATTTTTTTATAAACTTATCAACTATAGTGCCAATGGCGTATTTAGAATTTAAAAATGGAAAGGAGGGAGAGTTGGAGTTTCATTTAACACGATAAGTACTTACAGTTTGCTCCTATTTTAAATACAAAAATTTGTTTTCATTTTAACACAGCAAAATTGGTGTAAAATGCGAAATTCATAATAAATATTATATTATATTATAATATGTTTTACTAAAATATTGATATATATATATATATTATTGTTATTATTATTTTTTAACCTGTATGGCAAGGGTGGTTACGCCATTGATATTAACTTTATTTAAAAAATGCACAAAATTAAAAATATATTAATAGTTTTGGGTTTTTATTTTTCCAGTTAAATTCATTATAAACCGTGTCATAATCTTATAATGGCCTGTGTTCCTTGTGGAGATCCGTGTAGTTCCGTGTCCAAAGAAGACTTGGACCGGTGGACGAATGGTCTCAAATACGTGTTGGCCAATCAGATATCTTTAAAAATGTTTGAAGACTATTTGCATACATGTAAATTGGATTCTGTGGACATTTTGGAACTGTGGAAGATGTGCAACAGCCTGTTGCGCTACATGCATCATAAAAAAATCGAAAAGTAGGTATAATTGATTATTATTTATCATGTATATTTTTAAAAATGTATACATATTTTTTGAAATTGTATGTAAAAAAATTAATAGATAGTATATTATTATGATTCATATAACTTGTGTTTGACTATAACAGAGAATCAGTAAAAATCAGAAAAGATTATGACGCCATAGTCGACTGTGCTACCACTGTGGAGGGACTGACGGAACATCAATTACGCCGTTTAATGGAGACGAAGAAAAGTGAACCAAAGAAAATTTTATCTCGAGTCGAGAAGTTAAGACAGACGATTTGCGAGTTAATGCAACACGATTACGAACTGTTCAGGAAAAAACTGTTGAAAGATCACTGCAAAGTCTTAAAAAAATAATCTTATTTTTAATAATTTTATTTGAAATGTCTAAATATTTTTTTTTTTTATGATTAAATATTTAATTGAAGTACAAACATATTTATTTTAAATTACTTTGTAATATTTTATAATATGTTTTCAGTTTGGTACAAAAATATTTAAAAAAAAATGATATTAATAAAAGTAACAAAATGAAAACTGAAATACACAAGGGCATTGTCATTATTGTATTGATCTATATTATATATATATATATATATATATATATATATATATACAAGAAAGTTGAATTGACTGTAAACAATAAACATTATTCTAATAGTTTGTACATGTTAATATTTACATTATCACTATAAATTTAGCAGCTTTGAATTTGTTGACCGGATGTTCATTTTTTATCTAACAAATCTTTGGCTTCGTTTATCTTGGCTGCTATGTATGGAGAACCCCCTTTATCCGGATGATTGATCAACATAATACGTTTGTGTGCGTCCTGCAAAAATATCATTATTGTTCTAATTGTGAAAATCAAAAATGCACTTGACACGCATGCCAACATTGACCCTAAACTATAATTATTAATAGAATGTAATAAAATAATAATAATGTATACCCAAATTATTATAATTATGTGGTGGAAATAAGAGGCTAACATACTGCCAAAAAAAAAAACCTCCACAGGTTTAACAAACAAAATAAAATATGTATTTTTGTGCCAGAAAACAATATCATTGCCGTGGAATATTTAAAATATGATTTCGTAATGATAACAGTATAACACACATAATAATATTAATTTATATAACAACTTACAAGGTTCAGTTGGTCATTTTGCATAGATGTGTGATTTACTATAGTCTAAATATGTGATCTAATTTGGTACAATAATTTAAATAATAATATAAGTAGGACTGTGAATGTACAACATGTACTATCTCCGTCATACAACCCCGTGAAATAGGTAACAAATTTTTGTTCAGCCTGAACAATTTTGTACTGTTAGTTTTAATATTAGAGCAAATTAACCTATTATCTAACTCAAAAATATGAACATAATCTGTGTCATCTCGTCATTATTTTCTTCATTATTTTAATTTTTAAAAGTTATAAGCATTTTTCAATAATGATATTTCACACGACCATACTTCACATCTGATAAAAATCAAAATAATAATAAAAAAAAAAAAGATAACGAGATGACAGATTATGTTCATATACTTGAATTTGATAATAGGTCAATTCGCTCTAATTTTAAAAAGAACAGCACATAGTTGTCCCTGCTGAATGAAAATTTGCTATGTTGGGCAGTCATATGACGGAGACAGTACATGCGGGTATAACATCCTATTAAAAAATAAATTAAAATACAAAAAAAGCAGCTTGAAGTTAACTTAAAATTCCAGACAAAAAGTACTAATATATTTATTTTAATAATAATGGTAAATTGTATGCTTGATTTATATTTTATAAAATTATAGAATTATTAAATATTCAAAGCCAAAGTACAATAAAATAATTAAGGTTATTAATAATAGCAGCCTAAGCCATTTTCAGGTTACATAAATATTAAATAATTCTGTAATTTTTTAATATATTAATTTTAAGTGAAAAAATTAAATATTTTGAAATTTTAATAAACAAATATGTCTTATACTGAATACCTAAATCATATTATATGAAACGTTTATTTTAAATTAAAGGTACAAAAAATTGAGGCCTCAAATTATTTTAAACCAGCAGTCAAATTTAAATAATAAAATATAAAGTTTGTATATGTATTCTATACAAGTCTAATATTAGCAAAGCTTTTCAATTTCAAAAAATTCAATTTTCCAATTATATCATGATTTTATTTCATTACTCTTGCTGCCTCCATTAATATCAACAACATAATTATTTATTTTAATTAATTATACCAGCAGTTCTCAATCTGTGGTACGCATACCACAAATTGTATGTGGAATGCTCATAGGTGGTACGCGTACAAATTTTTAATAAGTCAATAAAAAAGTTATTAGTTATTATGTGGTTCATTAGTTCATAAATAATAATACAAATATTAACTGTATATATTTAATTTAACTAGTGTGTGTTTAATGTTTATAAGACTGTAGATTTAATAATAAAAAGCTTGACAATGTACAAATTATATTTTTTGATAAGTAAAAAAACAAAGCTTAATAATAGTGTTACGTCGTGAGTAAAAATATTCAAAATATGTAAATGGTACAAAGATATAAAAAGGTCAAGAACCTCTGAATTAGACAAACATTTTGTAAATTTTTTTATAACTACAACTATTACCTTTATTTATTTTCTATTGCAAATACTAGAAGATATCGTAAGGTTAATAATTTCCTGGGATACCTAAATGTCCTACGGTTGGGAACATCAGGTCTGCTAGCTAATTTTGTTGACTGGACAAAATGTCCTCATCTCTATTACTTAAAATTATTACAATTGTAGTGTATCGTATTACATAAGTTTACCTTGATTTTATTTTTTGGAGCATTGTTTGAAACATCAAGTATAAGTGTGGCTTCTCGTCTGGACATGGTAGGTTCAAATCCACCTTTGTGAAATTTACTGCCAGACTAGAACCAGTAACAAAAACAATGGTGGTAGTTTGTTCTGATAACACGGGTAATATTATTTTGATTTTAGGTAACTTACCATGAACCCAGCCGATTCTGAAGACATTGTTTTGAGAACTTCAGACATTTTTTGGGCAACTTGAGGAGCGACTCGTAATGCCTGTCGACCAGCAAAACCTGCTACAGCTAAACCAACCCCAACAATGACAATACTAGCCTGAAAATAAATCGGACTTACAAAAAATTGTATACATAAAAAATAAATGCAAAAAGAAACGCAATTACCATTTTTTAATTTATGATATTTAATTGGAGTTTTTGATTTTTTGCTCAATCCGTGCCCGTGAAAAATATATTAAAACGGAAAACTATGACAGACCTTATGATTAAATCAAGAATCAAAAACTGATTATGATTAGAAGAATTGATAGCTGTTATCAGTATTATCACTTATCACGGGTGATAATTACACATAGATAATAAAGGAATCTAGGAAGGAAAAAACATAGATATTAAAGGTATGGATGATAGACCATGATTGAAATATACTTAAATCATGGATAGGTCATGCCTTATACTGTTTACCTTATACGATGTACGACAAAAGAAATGGCCGGTTACCAAAGTGATTAGGAGTGGTTCGAATGTGGTTGACTGATAGTTGATAATGATACACGATAATAATTGACTTATCATCGTTAATTATGAAAAGTATAATTACTTATTACTCAATAATGTTTAATTAGTATTACTATAATTAGCAGGTAGTTACTAATTATTAATTTGGTAATATCCACTAACATATGGAATGACAAATTTTTCTTACGTTTTGAGGATGAACCACAGTATAAACATTTTGAATAAACCATTTTTATTTTTTTTTTTATGAAAAATAATACCGGCAGCCTTGATTTTAATTTGTTTTCTTTAGACCCAGACAAAGTAACGCGGTTAAAGAAAATAAATAACATTAAATATATTAGAATATTAGGTATCTATTAAACATTCTCTATTATTTATTAAAGAATAAAGACATATTTATTATCGCTGTGAACCTATGAACCACAGTGATAACCACTGTTGTTTATTATACCATTAATGGTAATCAGCTTTCTCTTCAAGCAATCATGAATACAATAGGATGGCTCATCCATATTTTTAATATCTATGGAATGCCTAACTATTTAAAAAAACGTCAAGTTCAAAACATTGAGGATCTAATAGTAAAATCACACTATGGTAAAAAAAAATAAAAACCGCCAAGGTAGAAAACGCCAAATGAATTTTATTTAAAAATCACGAACATTAGTTTTAAATCAATTAAAAAAAAATAATATTATAAATATCGTATACTATAAGCTAATATAAAATGCGTAAAAGATCACAAGCGTGCTTTCGGACTTCTGTACATAATATTTGAAAAAAAAAAAAATACTATTACTATTTTAAAATAGTATATTTAGCCCCTCCACTTCTATCCACCAAAAAAATCTAGGGCACTCCTTTTGAATACATAGACATACGACGGAATTTATCTTTATAATACTTCAGCAGCCTGTAGCCACTAATATTTGCAATTTTTAAATAAAATACATTTGACGTTTTATACCTTGTCGTTTTGTTTCCGATTTCCATAATAAAGACATTGTTAGGAGGAGACGGAAGTATCCCATAGAATAATAACATGGGGCATTACTCTGTGGGGCACTTGTACGAAAATGATAATGGTCCGAAATCGCAAAAAGCACTGGGCGCAGAATATGTCGCAGTCACCGCCACCGGGATCCATGCATAGACCACGCAATACAACATGTAGGTATACAATAATGTACACAAGCCATGGGACCCTGGTACACTGCTCGCGGTTCCGACGACGTCGTCATCGTAGGCTCCTCCCCGCGGCGTGGCCAACGTCGCTGTCAAAGGCTAGCCGCTCTGTGCCGACATCATAATGATAATAATAATAATAATAATAATAATAATAATAATAATAATAATAACAATAATAATAATAATAATAATCTATACTTCTATGCGTCTTGCATTTATATAATATAATATTATACAGAGGTAAAATTGGTTAGTTTTGTATGAGAGATTACCCCGAGCAATCTCCGGAACTACTGGACCGATTTTGAACATTTTTTTTTTCTCTAGATTCCTTACGTTACCGCGGTGTTCATAGGCTAATCAGTTTTTCATTATTTACATTTTAAAACGCCAAAATACTAAAACAAACAATTTAATCACTATTTGAAATTAACGCAATGTACGAACGTACGAGTATGCCTACGTTTGTGCAATGACATTTACGCTATACTCCATCTTAGCGGTCTCCGGTTCAAATAATATTATTTTAGATTCGGATCTATCGGTTATTTTTTTTTTCTTAGTCCATAAGCAAATTTTCGAAAAAAAATCTCGTCTCATCTTTTCTGAAAGGAAATCCTATTTAGTTGGTTTATTAGAGAAGGCATTTATTGATTTTCCAAGGGGCATTCAAAATAATTGGGGAAAACCGAAAACAAAATTATAGGTAAAACGGTAAATATTCACGTGGCGTGCCTCAACGTTACCGTTTTCATTGCTTTTAATTTTTGTTCACGATGAACAAACATTTTCTAACAAAAATATTATTCCTATAGAAAAATATTAAGAGACCTGTTTTGTTGAATTTTTAATCTAGTTGGTGGGTAATTAAGTCGTTTTTTGATATTCTCAATAGTTTTTTTTGATAGATAAGCAAAACCGAAAAAATACATTTTTTTAAGTTATAAAATATTGTTAACGAAAATGTAACAAAAAAATTGTAGATTCATAGTTTAACAGTTATTAAATTCAGTATTGACATTATCATATTACTAAGCATTATATTATCAAATAATCAATATAATGACTCTTAAAAGTTAAAATGATAAACTTGGTGTTAATGCAATAACTACTTTTATTCACAGTTAACAATTTATTTGGCAAATTAAAAATACAACTGACGAGTTAATGAATGGCTTTATTCAAATAAAATAAAATCTACAAATATTTATAGTTTGCAAAATTATTAATAAAATCATTTTTTAATTTATGAAACAATTTATTAACACGATAAATATTTATTTTCCTGTTGAAAAATTGATTTGCTAAATGAATAAGCAAAAATGTTTTGAATTTATGTAAACAAATAACAAAACTATTACAAAATAAAATATAATTAATATTATAATTACCTTTGTATGTTCTTAAAAACGTCAATAAGTTTTAAATCCTGAGTGGAGTGAAGGAGCTTATGACTTTACAAAGAGGGTTAACTTTTTTTTTTTTTTTTTGTGGACAACTTTTCTACCAGGTGTCTTGCTCCGATATTTATGTGTAGCACCTTTCTCCGAGGAAATCGGTGTGGGTTGGTACTTTAGGAGTTTCTTTATATAAATTATACAACATTACAAACGGTTTTCAACCGGAAATATTGCTTCAATAGAAAAATTACTAGATCTTTTCCGTTGAATTTTTAATCCATTTGCTAAGAAAGAAAGTAGTTTTCTAACTTTTTAAGTAGTTTTCGTAATAATTAGAAAAACTGAAAAGAAATGTAAAAATCTAAAATGAAAAATTATCAACTTTACGAATTCATTATTTTAAATTTGTATATTATTTTTCTATTTTAAAGTTTTCTAGCTCAATTGGAAGTATCCCATTCAGTTAGTGAGCCCAATCGCCCAAGTATGTGAGTTACTATTTGAATATACCATTCTACCTGAACGAAATACTGTTTCTTTGTGATAACTTTAATCTCCCTAAAATAATTCAGTTCTGTAGAACCTAAACTAACCTCCAAGAAAGAGGTCGGAAAGGGTCATCATAGTCGTCGCTCAGATTAAAATCGGTATCAGGAGTTCATAAGAACCGATGATCAACCATCGTCACTACCAAATGACGCCTGACCGTCGCTGCTGCACCTCGAGCCACTCATAGATTCCTGGTAAACAATTTCAATCCAGGTCAACTACCACATTGTTATTATTATTATTACCACAACACATTATTTTTATTTAATTTCATTATTATTATTATTTTATTATTTTTTTATTATTATTGTTATACATTTTTTATTATTTCATTATTTTCAAAGAACTTTCATGTTTTTTTTTTTAGTTTTTTCTGCCTGTACCAATAATTTGATTTAAAAAAAAAATGATATCAGGCCTTTTTTTTAATATTTTAGAGAGAAGTGAAATCAAGTAAGAAAGTCGTGTTTTGATTTCCCAATTAGTTTTTTTAATCATAGGAAAATAACCGGAAAAAACGTGGTATAAAAGCTGAACAATTATTTATGGCGTTAAAAAAGTCATTATTTTTTCCAATTTTATTCCCTATCAGAAATATTGCTTCATATTTCTCGAGTAGCTCCTTTTTTGATAGACAATTTTGTTCTAGTTTGTGAGTTTTTTATGAGTCATTTTTTAATACTCAATGCAAAATTAATCTGTAGTTTTCTTAATAATTGGGCAAAATCGGAAAAATAAACGTAGGAAATACGGGAAAGTGTACGACATTGACAATTTTATTATTTTCAATTAAATTTTTTGTAGTAAATTTCTCAAAAATTATCGTAGAGAGCTGAAATCTTCGTAGAAAACTTAATATTTGCTATATTGTCGTATATTTTCTAGACGTGGTAAAATGTTGACGATTTTAAAGTTATTTATAGGTAAGTATTTTATTTTTGTGCATAGTATATACATAAGTAGTATTAGTAAAGTAGTAGATTCGGATTATACTATGGTTTTACTAAGATGAGTGTTTTTTTTTTCAAAAAAAATGGCTTTCATAGAGTTTTCACGACCTCTTAAAGTACCTCCCTAGTGAATTTTCCTTTCAGAAAAGGTGCTACATTTGTATTCGGAGTATGCTTTCTGGTAGAAAAAGTGTTCACATAAAAAAATAAATATCATTGTAAAACTAATACATTCCTCCTTTCACTCAGAATCTAAAAGACTGTCCTTAATTCAAATTTTGCTTAACACTTTTTAGAAAATAACCATAATATAATTTTTGATATAAATACATACTTAGTGATTTTAAATACCCAAAATAAAATGTACATTAATTTAGTTTTAGAATAATTATATGTAGGTATACAATGAAATAAAGAAAAGTAATTTTAATAATATTTTAAATGTACAAGCCGATTTTAAAAATAATATCTTGTATCAATATATGTTAGATAATAAATAATAACCAAATGATTTCAATTTCTTAACATATTTATGTCTAACAATAATCCATTTTAAATAACCTCTCCAATTAAAATATTTTTTTTCTGTGTATTCCTTTATTTAATTTTAGATTCTGAGTGAAGCGAAGAAGCTTATGGTTTTACAAAGATGTTTTTTTTTTTCTATGAACAACTTTTCTACCAGCAGTTTTGCTCCAACTTATAATGATAGCATTTTTTCTGAAAGGAAAATTCACTAGGGAGGTACTTTAAGAGGTCGTTTTTCGATTTTCTCAAGAGTTTTTTCATCAGATACGAAAAATTAGAAAAACATGGGAAAAACGTAGGAAAACCGGGGAAATCGGTATAACATTAAACAAATATTATTAAAGAAAATGTATAGAACCTATTTTATTATTTTACTATAATATGGCATATATATATATATCACTATCAACTGAGCTCCGCACAGAATCGTTTTTTTGCAAGCAAAAGTTTATCGTTGCTTACAGGTATACATCAAATTATCTATAACAAGGCTAACATAATGATCTAGGCGACGCATTTATTCATTCATTTTTTTTAAATTTTTACACAAAAATTTTGTATTTATATATTTACTTACGAGTATTAACCATTTTAATAATTTTGTTTTTACTTTATTATTTTATTAATTAATAGAAACCACAGAGGGCTTTTATTTAAACTTAAAACATATAATAAATAAACCTAATATATTGCGCTTAACTTTTTCTTTTATTATCAAATACAACATTCAAACATGTTGGCTTGGCCAAAGCATTTAAATACACATAAAATTAAATAAACATGTTAAAAATGAAAATTTTCAAATGACTATAAATAGTTTATAAGTTGGCAGAATGTTATAAAAATTGCAATGAAAATTAAAAAGACCTGATACTGTTAAAGCTTTTATTTCGTGAGGACGGAAACCTTTTGTGTTTACAAATTTACAATTGTTGTTAATTTTTGCTCACTGAGGCAGAAAACGCGTACGTTATATTGCTTTCTCAATACCGACCAGGCGTATTCTACCAAAGTCTGATACGTTACCTACCCATCGTCAAAGAAATGCGAATACTTAAGTAAACAATATTTTAAATTTAATTTTAGGGCGCAAACACCAATTCAAGTACTGAAAAAAATCATACCTAACCTAACCATTCGATTAATACCCAACTTACCACAAGATTTGTCAATGAACCCGTCAAATATATACATTTTGCCCTATAGATCCGATATTTTAGACTGATGGAATATTCGATATTCGTTATTTTTAATAATATGGAAAAACTATAAAAACTGAATAAATTATATGATTAATCAAACATTGTACTGCCTAAACATAAAAATTACATTTACAAAAAAACCACCGGTTTGTTTCTACATAAATCAATTTTATCCGTAATTATAGTCTTAAGATGTTAATATATGTTATTTTATATCAATATGGCAATGTGGTTTATGTTTATATCGTTAAAAATTTCGCTTTTGTAAGAAACAAAAAAAATTGGTCAAATTTTCGTACACTTCGTACGTTTTGTGCACCATGAATTGTTTTAATACACCATCACGTTGAATCAGAGGTGAGGGAGGGTGTTAACTTTCTTTTCATCAATGATTAAGTATACCATTTTCTGTATAATATGGAAAAACTAGTATCTACTTATATTTTATACTTATTTCATAGCGATTTAAATATGGTATTTGTTTAAGAATCTTCCCCCCCCCCTCCGTTAATGACATTTTTTCTAGAGTTCAGTCATTCGTCGTCCAATCTAGTTAAACATTTTGTTTTGGAACCTCTACACACAAATTAAAAATAATGCGATGGAAAAACATGTACAGTAATAGATAGATACTATCGTTATGGGTACCAATAACTATTATATTTATTAACAGATAAATAGTATTTTATTGAACGTCATTAGCGTATGACAAAATTATTGATAATTTCCCCGTAGGTACTATTTATTTCTATTACAATTCAAATATGCTGTTATAATATTTCAATTAATTATTCGAAATGATGAATCTTATAATGGTAGATATTTGAAAACGTATCGATAGTTATTACAAACATTGAAAATTCGTATAAAACCCAACACTATTGTCTTCGAACAAACGGCTATTATTATATTATTATATTATAGTTGTCGTCCGGTCGCGTCCATCATCGCCAGTCTTTCACTTGTATTCACTTTGTATTGCGTCAGTGTGTTTTTATTTAATACTGTCGATGGTTTGTCTTTTATATTTATATTGCATATGATAATGTTGTGTTAAAATCGAGTTAATATTTTTTTAATATCAATATAATTATATTAAATATTTTAACATAGTTAGTTTATATTTCTTTTTCATATTTTAAAATTTAAATAAGTATATCGTTTGATTCGTCATCAGCAATAATATTCAACGATACCTAATTTGTCTGCGTAATTGGATATAATATACATAGGTACGTATCCACATTCAATTGTAAGGACTAAATATGTTTAAAATTCTAAACGCAATGTATGCAAATGTATTTTGTAACTGATTTAGAACGTTTTTAACGTGTACCTTCTCGTGTTTTATCGTAACTATATCTAGCTATCTACTTATAGGCTATAATAATATAATTTGATACGATTCAAATATGCAACCATGTTTGAAATCAATCCATTCATAGGTACTGTTTTACACATTATAAATGTCTGTCGACAGGATTTCTTCGTAGATGGAAGGGAAGGGT
The DNA here is from genome assembly GCA_902439185.1 of Cinara cedri. Classification (NCBI taxonomy): domain Eukaryota; kingdom Metazoa; phylum Arthropoda; class Insecta; order Hemiptera; family Aphididae; genus Cinara; species Cinara cedri. Next base: position 1,062,797 of record CABPRJ010000965.1, on the reverse strand, counting down.
TACGAAAAAAGATAATATATAAAATATATACCTACATCAATTATTAGTAAAATCAAAAATCAAAAACACGAATAATAATTTTTTGACTACACGTTATACTCCTGGAGTTTTGCAGAAGTAAACTTGTTATAAATTCGATAAACCAACACCTAACTGTCAATGACCTAGATGCAAAAAAAAAAAGTAATGTGAGTAGTTTGAACCCCTCCCCCACTCCTTCCCTCATCAGCATGACTCTATCTGTCGATTATTATTATTTTTAATTTGATTCTTAGTGATAATTTGATAAATTTAGTCATTGTTTAGTCATAGTTTATATACAGTCGTTAGTCATGATAGATTTAGTAAATATGGGTATTATTGTTTATATAACGAAATGGCTAAACAAATCCGAGTAAAATTAAGTACACAAATTCTATACAAATTTATTTATCTGTAAAGTAATTTATATTATTATTATTATTATTAATTATAAAGCGATTTTCTCGGAGAATTATTACCCTCACTCCTATTTCATCAAAGATTGGAAAAATAATAATTCTTTAAATATTTTGATATGCGTAATTCTACTGCCGGATATACCGTTTATGAGTTATACGTTATAATTATAAAAATTAAAAATGTAAAACGAAGTAGTAGTACATTTTGTATTATAAATTTTTAAATGATAATCTATATCCCTATTAGGTACTTCTTTTTACTATTTAAAATAATATGGGATAAGTGTAAAATTTTGAAAAATATTATTATACCTCATCAAAATCATTAAACCATTATTTTGACAAGCGCGGTCTGAATTGTCCAGATATTGAGATGTTAATTAATGTCCACCATTGACGTATTTATGGGGGGGGGGATATAGGGGATAGATCCCCTCCCTTGCACTTTCTTTTAATTTAGGTATAAACATGGCTACATGGCTGCAGTACTGATGCTATTTATAATTTTGTTATCCTGTGGGCTGCGAATATTACCCAATAATAACAACAAAATTAAAATAGGACCATATTCGGGAGAAGCCGTGTAAAACCCGCTAGTACCTAATAAATAATAAAGATAGCTCACTGCTATTATACTGTTATATACGTAAAACGCGAAACTAATTGCGACAGCGGACAGAAGACGATAAGGAATTCGTAAATTTTAAAATAAATATTATACGTAAAATAAATATTATTTTCTAATCATTCCGGTCGTTGTGCATCGCATATTACACACTCGCACCTCATTCCACTTTCCCGCACTCGTTGCAACGATTTATCCGCATTGCCATTGCACACTTGTTATTTTTATGTAATTCTTTTTTTGGTTAATAAATAAGTTATAAAATTGAAAAAGNAAAACTAGAATTTATTTTATAAATTAATAAAACAGAGTAAAATTATAATCAATATTATTGTTTTTATTGTTACCTAGCCTTACATGGAGTAACTAACAAAAGGTTGCATCAACACAAAAAAAAATTTTATATCCCCCTTCTCAAGAAAATCCTATATACGCCCCTGATGGCCACATAACATGTACACGCACTATTAGATTAAGTTTTTGTGAATTATTGTTAGTTTTAAAATTGTTGTTATTAATGTTGTGCAATACCTAAGGTGACTATATATATTTTTTTAGTGAAAACGGGACAAAAATATGCTTCACCATTTTTACTATGAGCAACACTTTTTCTTTTTTTTAATAATTAAAAACAAAGTTATACACCTATTATCTTACATCTTTACGGAACAAAAATTAAACTAAATAATCAAACTTATTATTTATTAATAAGTATTTTATTTTTATAATAGAAATTTTTTTTTCTATTTAATAATTATAAAGAAAATTACGTACTTTTAATTAAATCGCAGACGCAAATCGCTGCGTTTCATACCATCATTACCATCTTTTTTTGTTACCAGACCCAGTTACCTAACCTAACCTACCTATTTATTTGTTTGTTTTATCTTCATATGTTGAGTATTTTTTATTTATTTAGGTTTAGGTAAATGGCTGGTCAGTCAGCATTCCGTAATAACTGAGTTTTTTCTTCACTATTATTTTTATCTGTTGAGCCAAAAGGACCATATATTATTATTTACAGGGCCGGCAGAAGGCACGTGTGACCAGTGTGACGAAATTTTTTTGGTATTTTAGGGGCGGCATTGTTTATAAATAAAAATAATGCATATTATATTCTTTTAACTGATACTGCGTTATATTATATTATGTAGTACTAAAAAATTACCTGTAAATAAACAATATAATATAGGCTACTGGCTAGCCGCTAACATTGTTGCTCCGCGTGATTGTCATTACAGTGAGCTATAGTTAGCAAAAATAAGCCTACTCAAAATATGATAATCACGATAAACTCGAATTATTGCTCCAATCGAAAAATTACAAAATATCTATTTTGTTCCTTTTAATACATGGCCATTAAAAAAGAAAGTCGTTTTTTGATATCTTTAATATTTTTGATAATAATTTAGAAAAACCAAAAAAGACGAAAAATACGATGTTTCAAATTACTGCGCAACGATTTCAATATTTACAATTTTTACGACTTATGTTTTCCATCATAAATATTGTTCCTATAAGAAAAATTACAAGAGACCTTTTTTATTGAAATCTTAATTTAGTTGGTGAGTTAGGAAGTCATTTTATGATTTTCCGTGTAATTTTTTAATAATTGAGCAAAACCGATAAAAACCGTAGAAAGAACGGGAAAATTTACGAAAATGATGCTTTTATTATTATTAAATTTTGTTTTTTTTATTGCGATTCAATTTAAAATATTCGCAGGGAATTGAAATTTAGACAAAGAACTTATATTTACCTTTTCTCGAAATAATAAAATTTTAAAAATATTTGAACCATTTTTGAGCTATAACTGAGATAATAAACATTATAATTTTGGGAGTTTTTCACGTAACTTTTATTCGGTAAGTATTCTTTTGATAAAATTGTTAGACCAAACAGAAATGTTTGAAAATTTAACAGGAAGTTTATTATATGGTGTATTGAAAATTTTGAGTTTAATGGAGTATTTTTTTTTTTACACAAATTTTAATATCAAATTATTTTTACGAAATGTAAAAATAATTGGGGCTATTTATATCTTATTTTTATATATTCTACCTATCCGTACGTGCTAATTTCCACAATTTGTATTATTATTTATTTACAAAAATAAATACATATTTGTGTGAACAATACAAGTTCATGATTAAACCCAGGTTTGCCATTTATTTATATTTTCCGCCCATAGTATTAAGTACACACCCGCACACATACACACATACACATCCACCGCCGTCAGATGGCTCTTCAGATTTACGCGGCGACCCCAACCATTCTAACTGAGCTTCAACCACACACAGTGTGGCCGACCGATGTCGAAAACGCGCGCAAATTATCATTATTCGCTACCGGCCCGTTGAAATTCTATAAAGTGAAAAAATTACTGAAAAAAACCAAAATCTATGTTACTCAAAATCGTCGTAGATAAAAGCCGTATCGTAATGAAAAAAATTGCCCTGTATACATTATTATGTGATCATATAACATTTTTTTCACATTTCCAGATACTAAACGCGTATAATGTCTAAAAGAAATGAAATACGTCCTGTAACTGGCACGCAAATTTCGAGGAAAATGCTTTCGTTCAAGATAGTTCTTTTGGGCGAATATTCAGTTGGAAAATCTAGTCTGGTAAATAGATTGGTAAAAGACCAATTTAACAAAATACCAAGTACCATCGGTGGTATGGTTTTTAAATATTTATCATTTATATATAACTATTACATATAGTTCTCACACGTTAATATTTCTTTTCATCAGCTGCATATTGCACCTTTACAATACAAATAAACAATACACCTGTCAAATTAGAAATTTGGGATACGGCAGGCCAAGAACGATTTCATGGTTTAGTACCAATGTATTATAGGCATGCTCAAGCTGCTATTGTAGTGTACGATGTAACAAACAGAGTGGGTAAAATCTATCTAATACTTGTGATTTGTCCATTAACCATTGTAATTATTTCTTTAGTACCAGGGAAGAAGGGCTTAATATGTCAGCATTTTTTTTTTTTTTTTTTATATATATATATATAATTTCGATTTATATAATTTTTCCTGTTTATTTTTGGTTTTAATGACATAAGTATAAGTGTATGTGTATTCTTACACGTGTTATACTGAAAATTAAAATATCTTAAGTCACTACGATGTACTTTTAGGCTGACAAAAAGTCATAATTTGTGTTTATTTTATAACAATTTTGTCTAGCCATTTACCTAGTAATTTTCAACATTCGACTTGCTTGTATTGGAAATTATACAAAATCGACTTAAGCCATTTTTTCCATTGACAAAAGATTTATAAGCTTGTATTAAATATTTATAATACATATACATTATTTTGATGTTATTGGTTTTTTAAAACGTAGGTTACATTTGAAAATGCTAAAAAATGGACGTTAAAACTCCAAAATCAGATTCCGGGAATCGTAACGATGTTAGTCGGAAATAAGATTGATTTAATTAGTGATAGAAGCATTCAGACGGAGGAGGTCCAGACTTTCGCGGACGAAAATTATCTACTGTTTATGGAAACGTCGGCGAAAATTAATTTTAATGTTGTGGATGTCTTCAGAGGAATTGGTATATAATATATACGTATAATGCAATATAATCAACTTATCCCTGGGAGAAAGGATTTTTTAATTTTTTTTTCTATCAAAAATCTTACTGCAATCGAGAAACCGAAAAAGAACTATTTTGTAGCAATTTAGATGTAGTTTGTGCATTGAGGAGGTGAATTTTTGATTTTCCTAGTAGATTTTATAATAATTGGGAAAAAGCATAGCTCCCCACACCAACTACCAATTTCTTAAACTATAAATTATTATTTTCACATATTCAATTTTTTTTATGTCTGTAAACAACTTTTTTATCAGACATTTTGCCCCCATATATAGAGTGTAACACTTTTTATGAAAGGTAATTTTGTCTAGTTAGTGCATTAAAGACGTCAATTTTTGTTTTTCTTTGGTGTTTTCAAAATAATTGAAAAAAATCTAAAAGAAAGTTATAGGTAAAACGGCAAATATTTACAGTGCGCCATGGCGTTAGGTTAGGTTATACTATTATTACATGGGCACAGTGGCCTTATCAGGAATTTCTAGTGAGGGGGAGGGGGTTGTTAGTAATTTCTAGAAAAATATGTAAAGGGTTATCAGTGCACACCCCTCTATTTTTGACATTTAATATTATTTTTGGTTATCATAATATATATAAAAAAATAACAATATAAAATGAATGCACTTTTTATTTTTAATATTTTATCAATAATTTTTTGGTGCAATAAATATATTTACATTGTAATTTTAAATATAAACTATACGATGCGACAATTAATTTTCACATCCTTTACAAATTTAAAACGACCAAAAAAACAACCAATTTCTAATCAATACATTAAGCTTTTTCTCGGAAATATCGGCCGAAATTTATTAGTTTTGATATTAGATTACTCATATTTTGTTGTATTTTTAAGCCAATGTGAAGATATAGCACTTATCCTCCCCCCCTGGGCACACCAATGGGTGTTGCAGCCGCTACACCAAACATATAGGTTTGGCGTCTCTGTATTTGATAACCAACTATTATTTGCATTTTAATACCGTTGTTAATGTTGATGTGAATGTGATTTAGCTGAAGAACTCATACAGACCAAAACGCTGCTGTCGAAGGAGACTGAAAAATGTCGGCTACTGGATAGATCTGAAGATCGAAGAGGAAGCTGTTGTAAGTGATAATATTACATGCGCACAGCCCTATAATAAGTTGTATTTATTTAAGTATAAAATAATTCGATTACATTTTAATTATTGTCGATTAATGTACGCGACATTAATATCATAAGTATTACTACCTCTATATTGTTAATAAACCTTCAAACATATATTCGCACACCATTTTTGTAATATAGTATTAATTAATTATCAATATTACAATAAAAATAGTTTATACCCATACATTTTTTCACGGATATTACTTAATAACTTTTTCATATTATATGAGTACTAAAGTATCCATTCTATTATGTATAGCTGGTGCTTAATATTTTTAAAAACGCAGGTTTTTTTTTTCTTCTTAATGCAATCGTCTTGACAATAATATTATTGATAGATGTCCAGTGATAAAAATTAAAAAAAAAAAAAAACATATACCTGCATACATATTATATTAGTCTTGCTCGAAAAGATGTGTTAAGAATAATATAAAATACTGTCGATTATTTTACTGGGGTAAATCTAAAATTGTACAATTTAATACAAATAATATAATGTAATATTTACGATTATTATATTACATTATTATCGTTAATAATAATATTTTATTGAAGATCGGACATTATTTCTTTAGTAAATTGTGAGTAATGCGAGTATAAACTAAACAATAGTTTAAATATTATATTACGGGATTAAGATAACGCAATACCATCAATAAAATAAATTACGGGAGGAAAAATAGATTGTTGGATGGTTGAGAAGGAAATAAACATACGCGTGGTGTTATAAAAGAACCATCTATATCGCGTCTATATTATACAATTTGTTACTGTCGTCGCAATAAGCCATCATAAACTATTATGAATTATTTTAACTGAATTATGAATAAATAATTATCGATTATTATTAATGTGTATCTAATATTATATTTTTGTTGACTTGTGAATGTTATGATTTCGTATGAATAATACGCTATTGATCAATACTCAATAAACACCCGACTCGGAAATCTTTGATCATAAAAATAAACGAAAACATGACCAACAGCAGAATTTTATCTGTTCCGTCTCCATTCATCAAACATAACATCAGCTGTTCGGCGACATTATTGATGGATATTATATTTGTGTATACCTATAACGATTATTATTAATGTTTATTTTTGTTATACTTTCTATTAAATGCGCAATTTCAAAACTTTTAATATTTTCATTTAACTTAGAGCAGAACAATAATAACAATCAATTGGTTTTATCATTGAAAGGGGGTGACATTTTTTTTTTTTTTTTTTAATGTATTTGGTTTATAAATAAATAGATATTAAAATATAAATACTGTGGAACCTCGATAAGTCGAAATTTATGAGAAATGCAATTTTTTATTACATATACGGTAAATTATATTATAATTAGATATAGCTAGTTGATACACCAAATACAATTTTTTTTCAAATAACGGTGCAACGATTTCATTATTTAAAATTTGTAAAGCTTATGTTTTCAACTAAAACTATTGGTCCAATAGAAAAACAATAATAAGAGATATATTTTAAAAATAAAACGTTTTCATAAATACTGATAATATTTATACAAAAATGTTTCGTAATCATATTTCAGTAATTGTTTTATAGATAACGTCAATAATTTAGCTTATATTTAGAAAATCTCGTTACTTTACTATCGCACTTCATATATTTAAAAAAATATATTGAACGTGAGCATTAAAAAAATATTTCGTAAAAACAGGTGAAACATTTCTCCAGCCCCTCTTACAGGTTTTTCACAAATTCTTCTGAACTGTAGCAGTATAAATTGTGGGGTTTATCGTACAGATTCGTACAAAATAAATACTAAATGATTAGCGAAAACATCAAAAAGTCGATAGGAGAGGAGGGGCTGGAGAAACGTACGTAAAATATTGTTCCAATCGAAAAATGACAAGATATCAGTTTGATTCCCTTAAATATATAGCAACTGACAGTGAATTTCATATTTTGATTTCTAAAGCGGTTTTCATAATAATTTGGAAAAACCAAAATAGACGAAAAATACGATTTTTTTCAAATTATAGCGCATCGATTTTATTATTTAAAATTTTATGATTATATTTGTCTACCTGAAATCTTTGTCCAAATTTTAAGAATAACCAATTTTTTGAAATCAAGTTTCGTCTAGTTTGTGATTAAGAAATTCGTTTTATTTTCCATACTTGTAGTTTTCACAAAATATGTACATTGGCCTTTTGTAGACATGGTGCAATTTTCAAAACATTCTAGCTATTTTTTAGCTATTTATAGGTATTTGATATTTTTATGTTTTTAAATTATTTATTTTTATTTAGTAGGTATCAAGCTGTTATTAAAATTATATGACTCAAGAGAAATATTTAAAAATTGTACTTCGTGGTATGAAAAAACTTTAAGTTTAATGCTTTAATTTTTTTTTCATAAGCGTTTTAAGATTAAATTTTGACGAAAATCGTAAAAATTACTGCATTTTAAAATATGTCTTAGCGAATAGTTTAACCGAATAGTTTTTCGCTAACAATAGTTTATTATTGTACTTAGCAGTGCTGGCCTTAGGGGGGGGGGAAGTGATGCGGACGCACCAGGCCCCGGAATATTACTTTATCTATAAATAATCATAATAATATTGCCCCAATAGTAGATATGCAAAATTGCGAATTGCAAATTGCCCATTTGGCCATGTGGTTATTCAAATTTCTAACAAGACCTTAAAGTTTATAAAATTATATGAAAATAAAGTAAATCCATTAGTAAATAAAATAAATATATAATTAAATGTATAGGGGCCTCGCAAAATTCTTTACCGGGCCCTGAAATCTATAGGGACCGGCACTGTGCACAGATATAAACTAAATAACTTTATGGATTCTACCTTAGGCCTATGTAGCCTTTCCTACTTATCTTAAATTTATTACAAAAATGTCGAAAAAAGTTTGTATAATTACGTTCTTAGATATAATATACGAATGTCCAATAAAAGTTTAATCCGCTTGATACACAAATTCCGAAATGTGAACACATTGACAAAGAAAACTATTATAGACCGTAATGAAAACTATAGTTATTAAAGAAAATAAATAATGCCTATTTCCTATCTAATTATTTTACCATATTATGACACATTATATTGTTGACAAAGCATCACTATCAACTGAACTCCGTTCAGAATCGTTTTTAGTAAGATGGTTTATCGTTGCTTACAGATACAAATTAATTTCCCCTCTAAATTGTACCTTTCCATCTTCTCACCAATAACAGTGGATGCACTCATCGTGTGAAATATGTCCGTCTTTTTTTTGCTACGATTTTTAAAAAAATTATTTTCAAGACAATAGAGAATCCCTTTTATTACCCTCACTATTAACCAATGCGATCTATCTATATCAAATGATTCTATTTATGAGTTATTATTTTTTCAATATATATATTTGTATGTATATGCATTTTTCTTGTTTTGTGAAACAAAATTAGATTTAAAATAATATAATATTGGTTGTATTATGACGAGACTAACACAGTTCGACAGTATTTTACATAGGTAATATTATTTTAAATTTTTTATTTCAAAAATTATTAAGACATTTTTTTGAAGAAATATTCTTCAATTTACTAAACAAATTCCCAAAATCAAAATACATAAATTGTTTGGTTTAATTTATAAAATTATATCTGTACGACGCTCGACGGTAAATCTTTGTTTTCGAAAAATAATTTTGAACGAAGTTCGGTTCAAAATGTTTTGAAAAACCGTGATTTTTTGGACTAATTTAAAAGATTTATATAATGCTACTATATGTTCAGAAAAAATTGTACACTTAACAGATAAAAAAAAAAATTAATCATATCCACAGTAAACCAATACATTCCTCGCTTTTCTTAGAATCTAAACTACATCCTCTCAATGTATGACATGTTTGTACATTTTTGCTTTATGTGTTATTATTGTGTTGTTTGCTTATCAGTATTATGGGTCTTAATCAGGAAAATTACTATTTGTATTAAATACCAATTAAAAAAATCATATAAATATAGAACTATAATAATTAGTAGTATTATTTATTCATAAAATATATAGTCGAAAATAATACTGTTCTAATATTATGCATATTTCATTCTTATAACAAATCATATACACAAATAATGATTACAAATTTAAACACTTACTGTTTTCTATTGGTTTTACCATATTGTGCTTATTCTTTGTGTGTATATATTGTATTACAATATAGTTTTTTGTAAAAATTGTCTATACCAGAAAACTCGCTCAAATTTTCAAATGTAGCATCTCTGAAAACAAATTTTAACTGGTTGGTGAGTTAAAGATTGATATTTTTCGATTTTCTTCATAGTTTACGGGCGGCAGCTGCATCGCCGCCGTCCGCCGCCACCGACCCATGCCATGGGATCCTGGTACACAGCTCGCGGTTTCGGCGACGTCGTCATCGCAGGCTCCTCCCCCGCGGCGTGGCCAACGTCGCTGTCAAAGGTTGGCCGCCCCTTGTCGGCATAATAATAACAATAATAATAATAACAACAATACATTTTAGACCAGCGTGATTAAATCACCAGTAAAATAACTAATAAGTACTTACGCATTGTGTACACAATATTATGTTATTATGTATAAATAAATAATATACCGAACAAAAGAAATATTATAAATATAAACAAAATGAGACATTGAATTTCTAAAATAAATATTTTTTTTTGGAGACACATGATTCTACTTCAAGAAGTGAATCGACTTGAAGAATTATTTGAGAATGTCAGTATAAAATCGTAATTATTATCTATTAGGTCGATAAATAATAAGAGCAATGGTTCTATATGACGGTAGTGACAGACCCGACGGATTTAATTTGACGTAACTACTTAACAGGCCTAATCCAGCGAGCGGATTTCGTACTTGATCAAAGCCGTAAAAAACGGCGTGGCGACGACAACAGTATTTTTTATCCGCCAGTAACAGGGCATTATGATATTTTCGTCAGTCATATCGTACCTACCTATCTGTTCATTCGTATTATAATATATTAGTAGGTAGGTATTATATTATTATTGTTACCTGTTATTATTTAGATTCCGAGTATGGCGAGTAGCTTACTGCTTTTACGGGTGCGACCCGTTTCGCCTAAATACATTTTAGTTGTTTTAAAATTGTGTTGCCAATCATTTTTGAACCATAGTTAAAACATATAGAAAATAATTTAAAAATAGATATCATAAATTATCATATTATAATTTTATAAAAATTTATAAGGTTAAAATTTCTCCAAAACAATGAAAAAGTATACTTTATTACTTTCATTTACGAAATAAATCTGATATAGATCTGGTGAAATAACTAGGTATGAGTTTGTAAAAAGTGTAAGTAGAAATGTAAATAATTATTTTGTAACAAATAATGTTTTGTATTTTATTATGACTTATTAAACAATTTTCTATGTGTTTCAACTACAATTAAAAAATGATTGGCAAATTAATTTTAAAACCACTAAAACGTGTTTGGGCAAAACGGGTATTTGAGTAAACTGTAAAGGTCGAATTTGGGTAAACGGGTCCCGCCCGCTTTTGTATGTTTTAAATATTCTGGGTGCAATGAAACGTATAGATTTTACTATGTTCTTTGTTTTTGTTGTAATTCGTTAACAAATATTCTTGATACTATAAATCATGCTTCGTTTTTCAAGTGTAGCATCTTTTCTGAATGCAAATTTAGTCTAATTAGTGCAATCCGAAAGAAATTTTTTAATTTTTCTTGCAGTTTTCCGAATAATTAGGGAAAACGTATAGGAAAAACAGACAAATTTACATACACGAACAATAACGGTTTCATTATTTTCGATTTTTTTTTTTTTTTTATTCAATGTATATCTTTTTATTATATATCTAGGATTGCCACCACTCCGGTTTTACATATAAATCTACGGGCTACGGGTTCAGTGAATTATCCTCCGGATCGTCGTAAAATTAGTAATATTTATATAATTATTAATAAGCAACGATAACAATGATTTTCATACGCCAAAGGATAGGATTAAATACGATTTATTGACTTGTACATTAAATTTATGGGCTTTTTTTGCTTATCCGCCCATCTTTCAAAGGTTACAACCATATATATATATATATATATATAATATAATTACTGTTATAATGTTTGTTGAATCGTGCATGTTGTATGTTATGGGTAGCGGGACCAAAATATACTCCGGAGAGTATCGGCTTCAGTTAAATCATCCATTGTTTTTGGTACAAACATAATTAGGTAGGTATATTGATATTTATCCTCAAAAATAATAAACAATACTTTTGAAAAAAATTCAGAGGGTAAACAACCGACCCCTTCTCATATACAACCTAAAATATGGGTACCTAATATCCATATCGATACGATAATAAACGATTTTAACCGTAACGAACACATTGTCATTCTTATTATACTGGAGATTCATTTAGTTGTCTATATAATATATCGACGCAACAATAAATAATTTCAACAGAAACAGTCGTATTATATAAATATTTCTGTTATCGTTTATTTATTGTAGCCAGATGTGATGCATTATTAGTTTTATTGAGAGCACGAGTTTTATCACGGATTATCAGCTTACACAATACACGTGAGTATTAGGATTTCAACAGAAAATCTTCTTAGGAAAAAAACAGTGTCGTATCAAATTTCGTTATAATACCAATAACCCAATGTCATCTCCCTCCTTTAGAGCTTGAATACGAGGAAATAAAAGTAGTTTATATGCAGGGCCGGTATTTATATTAAAAAGGAGATGTACACATAATAATTTTTAGCTGATAACCTTTTTTTAGATTATGAGTGTAGTGACGAATAATATGGTTTTAGTATTTTACAAAGATGTTTATTTTTTTTTTTTGATTTTTATAATATTATTAGACAAACATTTCTATCAGAAATCCTGCTCCGATATATTATATGTGTGGCACTTTTTCTGAAAGGAAATATTGTCTAGATAATACTCAAAGGAGGTCATTTTTATAATTTTTCTGAGCGATTTTCATAATATCTGGGAAAAACTGGAATGAAGCGTAAGAAAAAATAAGATGCTATTATTAGTTTCAATTTCGTTATTTATTGTAATTCAGTTTAAAATATTCGTAGAGACTTGAAATTTGAACACAAAACTTGTATTTGCCTTTTCTTGACGTAATAAAATTTTCAAAACAATTTTAGTCATTTTTGAGTTATTTATAGATATTTTAATTTTGCGCGTTTTGAACGTAATTTTTTCTCTGTGGTAAAACTTAGAATAAAAAGAAATTATTAGACATTTAACAGGAGGTTCATTAAAAGTCATACTTTGTGGTAAAAAAAAATTGAGCTTAATGTAGTATTTTTTTTTCTTAAAGGAATTTTAATATCAAATTTTGGCGAAAATCGTTAAAGTAAAAAATTATGTGACACAAATCTATAGTTACTGATCCATACAAATTGTTTCAATATGTATTTATTTTTCTTGAATATCATACATATATGGCATATTGATGAAAAAGCAATACTATTAACTGAACTCCGCTCAGAATCGTTTTTCATTAGTAATAATTTATCTTTGCTTACATCATTAAATTCCTCTCTATATCCTACCTACCGAATCTCAACTTCTCATCTACAACAGTTATCCACCAGAGTTCGACAGGGCGAAGTATGTCCGTCTAATAAAATTCAAATGATTTAATTTATATTCCTGTAAATGTAAAATAAATTAATTTTCCGACTTATCAGCATTTTTTTTATAGTTGCGGACTAACAATTAACCCCTCTTCCCCCTGAAATTTTTTCCTTCACTATATTTTTTAAATCAAGTTTTGCATTCAAAGACATAATAACTTATACCATGAATAAAATGCACAGAATAAAAAAAAATTGAATTTCATAGAAAAATCATTTAAGTATTCAGTAATAATAGTGATAGTATTGAACTTAATAATATGTGCTATCCTCTCTCTAGGAAATTATTATAAACAAAATCTCTTCTGAAAAAAAAATCCTACGTGCACTACTGTACACTAATTAGTTCAGAACATTTAATCGAAAAATTATATTGGAACAATATTATTATGTACATTATATTAAATTAGTCAATAGCCATTAATCATTGTGTACTGTCACGCGCTTTTACCTTTTCATAAGGAAAAAAACAACATGTTTGCATGCTCACCCGAAGAAAAAATAAAACAAAAAGAAATTTACAATTTTTCATGCAAGTAATTATTTTAAATTATCAGAAATATTTTATCTATTATTATATGTAATTATTTTAATTATACATTAGTTATGCGCACATAATATGTAAAATAAACATATAACTCGAGTTGAATATTTATATTTTTGTACATAACAACAAATTAGAAATTATCGCATTTTTTAAATGAGTCAACAATATAAAAGAAAAAATAGTTCATCATCCAGTCCAAAATTTGCTGCAATCAGTACAAGTATTTAGGAATTTTCAGTAGGAGAGGATGTAATAAATACTTAATAATCATGATTCGTAGTTAATTCGTAGAATACCGTACATATACCGTTGTACGGTATAAGTGTACAATCTATCCCAGGGGTCGGCAGCCTTTTTTGACGGAAGAGCCAAAAGTTACAATATACAAAATTTTCCAGATTTTAAAGATAGATATTTTGGGATAGATTCTATCCCAATAATAAAAATTTAAAAGCCGAATCCAAAAAAGCAGTAATGTAGTCCTAAAAAAGTCTTAAGTATATGCCAATTGTAAGTAAAAGGAGTGGTTGGGGTTAATTCTCACTTTCCACCCCCAAAAATTTATTTTTTTTAAATTCAAAAAGTTTAAATTTATATTAATTTCTGTAATTTTAATAGTATACTAAATCGTATATCTTTAAATATTACAATTTCAAGTAATATTACGCATAATATAATTATAAGTACCTAATATTATGTATAGGTAGGTAACATTTTCTATAGGTAATGAAATACCAATCGTTTACATTAGAGGCTACTCTTTCTTGACTTTTTCGTAATGCACACTACATATTATACCATTTTATATCGTAGGTACTATCCCCCCCCCCCCGAAATGGAATTTCAGTTTTTGATGAGGGTTGAGAAGGCGGAATTTTTGATCAGCACATTAATGAAAAAATAATCTCTTAAAAATTAATAGAAGAACAATAATAGCTCATTTTTTTTTCCTAAATTAATATAGTGTACCTAATAAACCTAATAATATACCTTAAAGATGTTATTTTAGATTTTCTCATCGGGACTAAATCAATGTATTATTTGTTTTCTTTTTTTTTTTTTTATAAATTAACTTGAAACAATATTTTTAAAATTACATAACTGATACAATCTATCATCATCATGAATATAATAAACATTAATTACACACATAAATATTTGATCAGTTTTGATTCTTTATTTAATAATGTATTACCTATGAATTAAACATCAATAATATAGTAACTTTTATCTATTCTGTGCCTTTATCCTATTTGAAGACTTGAAGTAATATGTGATAACTGTCAATGTTTTACGAGTAAACTTGTTGTTATTTAAAACTTTAATAAAGATACATTTTAAATTTTTTTTTTCTCTAATAATAATTATTAAAAGTGTAAAAAGATGTAAAAATAAAATCGAACACAAATAAATATCAACATTTTTATTACACATTTACTACACATTTTTTAATGTTGTATACTGCAGACCTAACATTTCGTATTACACAAAGTGTGTAGTAATATACACAATTTTAGTCCCTGGTTTATATTAAAACTTTCAAGTTGAACTCACTTTACGGATTATGGTCAATTAATGACCATAATGACCATTGGACATAAACATCATAAAGTCAATGAAGGTAGAAACAGTATTATTCTTCCGTGAGACAGATTTTAGTACACTATAGGTAAATAATAATAAGTGTACCACGAAGAGATGAACCGACTTGAACCGCAAAAATATTAGATTATTTCATTATCTATTATTGATTACACCAATTTAGGTTGGTTGAGTGTTATAAAATAGATACAGAATACATAGTTTTTAGAGTATTTATAGTATTTAAATTTTTTTGCCCATAACAAAAAACATAACAATTCTAACAATTTTGTTTAAAATGTTTAAAATTATAGTTCTAACTCAGTAATTCAGTATCAGGTTTCGGGAAAAATTACGGCACTACACTCGTTCACTAGCTTAGTTACCGCACGACTATTAGTTCTCCATAGTCTTATTGAGTTTTATTATCTAAGTTGAAACAAAACGTTCTTACCCCACGGATCAGTTTATCCACCTATAGTATCTGATATATACCTAAAGCCAGCGGACGCACTCGGACAATTCAAAATAATTTGTCGACAAGACCGCGGACGCTCTCGAGCAATGAAAAAAGCTCGAATTAAAAACGGGATGCACTCGGGATATCGGCATATGTATACAATAAGTATACGTATCAACCAACAAATTGAGAAGTTGCTATACGCCGTATACCGAGAAAGCAGTGTTCAATGAATCAATGTTTTATTTCCTGATAATTTATTGGCTAAAATATATGACTTCAATGAAATTACTAAATAAACATTATTATTGGTAGTTTATTTTATAGTTGTTGTGCTTTTAAGCAAATGGGGTGTAGGAAATATAACCTCTAAAATCCACCCCTGCGCATGTCGCTGGACGACTGTTATATTAAGAAGGAAAATTGTGATTTTTTTTTTTTGAAATAATGAAAAGATAAAAAAGTGATGCCCGCGAAGAAATAATACGGGGCGCTGGGTTTTCTTCTGCCGCGGGGACCAAAACAACGGAAGGTTTTTAAAAGTTTCGGTCAAAAACGCGGAATTGTCAAATTGTTTAATAGACTTTTTTTTTTATGTCGTAGAGAAAAATATAAAAAGCGCGCAATAGTATTGCACCAGTGTCGCACGTGGTGCGGTATACACCACACCGAGATTATCGCAATTTCGCATCACCACTCCGTCGCAATGTTTTTACTCGCGTCAGCCGATCAGTTGTAGTCGGGCTGTCACATACTTTGTTTACATGGTGCGTCACGTTTTGTTTTCCTTTTTTTCCGTGTACTGAATAGCCGCCTATACGCTATTGTATACATCACAATTGTTGTACAATTACAATTATCGCTACAGTAGTGTCAAATCTGGTAAACTATTTTTATTATATTACTATACATAGATTTAAAAAAAAAAATAATACACTAATTAATAATATTACTGTCGTAAAATATAAGACGGTATATGCGATTACTCGCGATATTTTTTTCAACTTAGAAATATTATGCACGCTATAAAAAGCAAGTATTAAGCAAAACCTCTATTCAAAAGACAATTAACATTATAATATATATGAGATATCAAAAATACATACATACAAAATTCTTCAAATGTGAAAGTTTAGACGCGACCGTAAAAAATTGTTTTATGAAAAGTATTTTTTTTTCACTAAAAACCTAACGTTAAGGCCGGTCTACACGCAACGACTCATTGTAGTACGTTTATCGAACACGGCAAATCGTATCAAGTAAAACGGAGCATGTACCTATGTATCAAATCGTTCGTCTTATCGAATCGGAATGAAATCCAAGATTGGATCGAAAGACTGATTGGGGCGGATTCATTTTCCGCGAAAATGAACGACAAGTCGTTACATGTAAATACAGGTTCGGTGCATATTGTACAATTTTTCGTCCGTTTTTGGTTTTTAGTTTTTAGTTCTCTCCTAGACCATATAGTTTCAACACTTTAATTTAACCTAATTTCGTTTTTTTTTTTTTAACATTACCATATTAGCTTTTCTCATACAATTAGTGCCATCTTTCTTTATGTATGACGTTACCAGTCCAACAATCGATTGTAAATCGATACGCAAATAATTGCGCCAGTGGTTATTAATAATAGATTCGATACTCAATTCTTTCAGTAAATTGACATGGGAGTACTGACTTCTTTTTCATTTTCTTGACCAATTTCTTCTATTTACCTTTTTTTTCGCCCCATAAGCTGTACTAAAGATATTATGATGAAAACCACAACAATGCTTTTTCCATACCGTCAAAACTCACTAACATTACACTCAACTGAAGAGAAATACAGTTGCAAATGAGACGGAAAACTAAGTAATAAATGGAAAATGTAGACACACTATAAAATGTACGTTATTTTGTCAGTTTTTAATGTCCTATACGTACAATAAGTCGTTCAGTGGCCTTTAAAAATCATTTCGAACGTTTCTTATCGCATATGGTCTTCGCACCGTTAAAAAAAGTATGTGAACTGTGATTCGACGTATTTTAATGACAAATCAATAAAAATAAAATTTTCGTAAACACTGAAATATTATACTATAATATTATTAAGTATTGTAGTTTTACTATTTTACTATGGGTTTAATTCAATTATTTTTTAAACAAGTTCTCGTAAAAAAAATTGCTTTACTAGGTTTCTAATATGTCTATTGTTACAAAACATCTATAGGAATGTTAATTTTTTCCAGATAAAGCCTATAATACTAATCAGAAGTCGATATCATGACTTATAGAGTAGCAGACAACAGGACTTACAGTTCAATTTCGGAAAATAATCATCGGTTCAAAATAGTTTTGCTGGGCGAATCAGAAGTCGGAAAATCTAGCTTGGTGGATAGATTTGTGAAAAACCAATTTCATGAATTTCCACAAAATACTATAGGTGGTATGTACACCTAATAGTTAACAATTTATTTTCGGTATCAAAACACCTATTATGTATAGATAGGTACCCACTTTTATCAGTGGCGTGCGCAGAGGGATCGTAATATGGGTTACCTATATCCCTTCCATTAGATTCAAAATACATAAAGTATAATAGTACCCAGGTATTTAAATGTTTAGTAATTTTATCATGAAATTATTTTTATATTTTAGTCAAGTTACAAGGAGAAAACTTGACCGCTAGTCTCCAAATAATATTTTTGAAGGGTCCCATTATTAATCTAGACATTTTTCGTGGTCCATCCAAATTCAAAGTTCATATTTTAAACATATCATATTATTTTAAAATTGAAAGAAATGAAAACATAATTTAATATTACAAATATTAGATTTAGATATTATTATTACACATTATTTTATAAAACAATGAAAAAATAATTCTATCATAATTACAGTCTAAATAGAACATTTTTTAGTGGGCAAATTGATAAATCTTACTCCCAACTAAAGTTTTGAAATTTGGAGAATGATTAGTGCACGCTATCTTCCATATAATTTCCAAATGTTAGCGATCCGGAATCTAAACTTATTCAATAATCAATAATAATTTCAGCGTCAGATATTTCATTTCAGATACATAGTTTTTTTTTAAAATCAATTTCAGTTTTTTAAAACGGTGTTTATATATTTACGTCGTAGGTATTATCGATTTTTTATTTTTTCCTCTCCTTGTCTGCGGGCCGTTATTCAGTGACCCCTGCAGAGTGCAGGGTTATATTATTAATAACGTAGAATTCTACGATTAATTCAGGGACCATGACAAGAGTGCCCGCAGAAATATAAACCGGGGGAGGGGGCAAAGTCAAAATTATAAGACTTTTCTATAACTTAAAACTTATAAGTAATCATGGCTTAAATATTTACGTGCGAGTAATAAAATAATTAATATTTAATGTGAACTAAAATAGCGGAGGTGCCATGGCCCCGACCGACACCTCCCTGTGGACGCTCTTGGACCATAGTTATTATTTACTACATCCCCTCCTGTTAAAAATTAATGGGCACGCCACTGTACCTATATAATATTATATTATATTAAAAATACGGTTCTCATTTTATTATCGTAATAGAAACGATTGTATTTCTTAGCAGCGTATTTTACGAAAACGGTTCTAATAAATGATTTAACCGTACAATTAGAAATTTGGGACACGGCCGGTCAAGAACGTTATCATGTTTTAGCGCCAATGTATTATAGGCGTACTCAGGCGGCGATTATAGTTTACGATATAACTGATCATGTAATAATGTTAATTTATCCATACACTAATACATGTTTGAGAATATTTTATACCTACCTACAATTTTTTTTTTTCCCAAAGGTTACATTTGAAAAAGCTAAAAAATGGATCAAAGAACTCCAAAACCAGGTTCCTAGTACTCTAACGATGTTGGTGGGGAACAAATTAGATTTAAATATCTGTAGAAGCGTAGAGTTTGACGAATTGCAAAAGTTCGCGGACGAAAATAACCTATTGTTTATGGAGACCTCGGCAAAACACAGTGTTAATGTTACAGATGTTTTTAAAACAATCGGTATGTAATGAAAACAAAAAAAAAAACTAATTTTATTTTTACATGGTGTAATTCAATTATCTAATATTGATTTAGCTCGAAAACTTTCTAAAATCGAAACGGCGAACGCAGATGACGGACGAAGTCAGCATCTGCTAGTTGGTTCCGAAAACGATGACAAAAGGAATTGTTGTATGTGAATACGTGATACAACATACAGCATACCTTAATACCTAGGGACCTAAACTTATAGTTGGACTTGAAATGGATTATTCATATCTATTTAACAAAAACGATAAAAAAAAAAATGTATATACCTACCTAACTTACATTTTCGTATTACACAATAAGTGGTATATTGTAGGTGGTATTTTACTTATAAAATTTAAAAACTATTGAAATGCTCTAAAGCAACACTTCTTAATTATTAAGAAGTTCAATAACCGGCAGTATGCTAAGGAAATTTAAAAATATTATTATATTATAATGTCTATTAAATGGATTGGAAGCAGTGATTTTCTGTTTTTGTCTTACACGTTTGTAACAAAGGAATTTAGAAGTGTTCTATTTCCAATGTACAGATTTGTCTGAGGATTCTGAAATCAGATTTGAATTTATTGTCAAGTTGAAATTGAGTCTCCCACATTTTTTTGATTTTATCGACCTAAAATAATCCGTAACAAAAAGAATAATTAAAAAAAAGAAATATTTCATTTTCGGAGAAATTGTGGAAAAGTCCATCTCAAGTAATTTGATGGCAAATTTGAATCTGCTTATAGAATCCTTATAGCTTCACTAGTCTTATATGGTAGAATATAACACATCTAATTTCCTATGGAATTTGTGAAAGAATAGGACAGAAATCATCGCTTCCAATTACCTTAGGTGAATAGATATGTGGTACCATATCACTTAGGTTGGTTTTTTATCAATCAATATTCAATTTTATTTTTTGTGTAATAAATAAACCTATGCATAATTTTCCAATCCTCTCCTTTGTTACATTTTTAGATAATTGATAAATTATATACCTACCTATTATATTATGTTTTAATAATGCATTTTATTAATTAATTATACCTAATATAAAACAATATCTATTTTTAAAACATTACGAAGTAGTTATCGAAAAAATTTCAGGGGGAGGGTACACGTTTTAATTTCCTTCTAA
This sequence comes from Cinara cedri, assembly GCA_902439185.1. Classification (NCBI taxonomy): domain Eukaryota; kingdom Metazoa; phylum Arthropoda; class Insecta; order Hemiptera; family Aphididae; genus Cinara; species Cinara cedri. The sequence continues at coordinate 1,041,519 of CABPRJ010000965.1, read as the reverse complement.
AACGTCACTGATAATTGTTATAATAAATTAATATTTTTTATTTTAATACAGTATATTACTCATATATTTTTGATTTTACTATGATCCATTGTTAGATACAGATCGTAGTGAACATTAGATGTTTTTTTTAAAATGATATGTATTTTATTTTTTATACCTGTGAACAAATTTTCCAGCCGAAATTTTGCTTCAATTTCCAAGTGTAGTATGTTTTTTTTGATTTTCCAAGCTGTCTTCATAATTGGGAAAAATAAAAAAAAAATATATGTTCATGTATAAAAGTAACTTCACTTCAAATCGTTTTCGTTGGCAATGGTTTCTTGTTGGTTAGATATAAATTAAATTCTCCTCTATATTCTACCTTCCCAACATCCTACCTACAACAGGGGCCCATCCATTGTGCAAAGTATGTCAATTATTTTTTATATTTATTTACTCTTTTACCATACAAATTATTATAATATAAGTACCTGTAAATATAATATAATAAATACAATTTATTATAGTACAAATAACTATTTATGTCATTTGTAGTAGAATCAGATAATCAAAACCACCTCAAGGTTACCAGTTATAACCATAGACAAGTCATCTACATCACAGATGTTTAGATAAAGATAAATAATAGAAATTTATATTTTTTGAAAAAATTGCCTATATTACTTATTGTTGAAAATAATAGTAAAGTAAAAAAAATGTAATAAATGTTGGTCTGAGAAATAAGAATAAAGTAGTAAAATACCTACATGCTTTTTTTAAATAAGTTGTTAACATATTGAAGATCATTTAAAAAAGCACATTTTATTTATAAAAAACAAAGTAGTTTACATTGTTAAATAAACAGCAGATATTAATGAAAATACGCATTTTATATAATAAGAATTAATATAATTTGTTTTCTATTATTAATTTAGAAAATGTACAAAAATTATATATAATAATACATTTTGACATTATATGTAAATTTTAAATGACTTAAGTCAAAAATAAATAAATATATCATACAATTTATAATAATTGTTTGTTTAAAATTTAGTATCCTAATAAAACTAAAATATTACTGATTATAATTAATAATAATTGATTCAATTATAAAAATAATAATTGATATGGATATTTTGTTACTAACTAAATAACATTATTTATGGTATCTAAATAATATTTTAGTCAATATTACACATTTCATTAAAATTACAATTTTGTAGTTCAGTTTTAAATAATTGTTTAAATTTATCATATGGACAAAGATCATCTTCGCAGCCATTTATACGAATAATTCTTTCTTGGTGTAATGTCAATATTTTCTTTTCATCATTATTACACCTAAAAATAAAAATAATAAATATATATAATATATAATATATCAAATGCTAATCTGATGAATCATTTAAGTACTTGTACAAAACGAATGCTATGTTTGCAGCAAAAGGATCTATTTTTGAAGTCCTCCATTGTCGATTCTCCATTTCAAAGTAATTGTCATGTTTCAATTCACTTTCATCTTTATAAAGTCTTAATAACCCAAGTACTTTTAAAATTGTTCCGGAATGAGTAAAATAGAAAATACCATTTTTGCTATTTAAATCATCATTACTATAAATAACAACCAAATATATTACATCACAAACGAATAGATATTAGACACTAGACATAAAGGAGAATTAAGACATTGGAGATGAGGACATGTCTTAGAGTGATGAAGATAAACTGAAGAGAAGGAAAACTAATGTAGGTGTAACAAATATGGCAGAAGAAAAAAACTGATCATCATAATGATTTAAACAATCTAGAAAAAGTCTACAGAACATATTATTATGCGGTACAATGGTTTTATTATACACATCAGGGAAGAAAAAATAAATGCATAAAGAAGTGAAAGATACAATCTCTAACAACTTAAGGAAGAAATTATATGTACCAAGTTATAAATCAATAAAAGATTAGTTTAACAATTATAGAATCAGTTTTAGTAATAAAATAAAGTCTTCAAATAAAATAAAAAATGTATATATATTAAAATTATAAGATAATGTTATTGCTTACTCAAAATGTTCTATCATATTTTTTAATAGGACACAGGCTTGTTTGTATGTTAACTCATAAGTATAGCCATCTATCAAGTAATGTTTTAAATCTTCGCTATATTCAAAAACCTATAAAGTATATAAATTATTAAAATGATCTACCTATAAGTTATTAGTAATTTCTATTTAAAGTAAATTACCATTAGATCAGATTTATCAAAAATTGAACACCATGGAGAGATTTTATATTTTTCCCATGCGGTTTCAAAAGCACAGTATACATATATATTCTTTGCATCCTCTTAAATAAATAATTATATTTATTTTATTTCCAAAATCAACGGGAATAACGAGTACTAATACTAACTGAATGTTAATGTGTAATTTAGGCCAAGTCTTGAAGATAATTTTTTTAAAGTATTAACAGTTAATTGATTTTCAATAAATTTTTGGTATTCAATAGATGCCAAAGAAGACTTTTTAACATCTTTTCTCCATTTTTGGCAAACTTTATAAAACTAGAAAATAATAATATTGAAATATTACATAAATAATTGCAATTATTAAAAAATTCTAGTATAATATTGAATACAAATGCATAATATCAATGTTAATAAATAATATATATCATAAACTATAATAGTAATATCACTACCAATCCAGGTTTTAATGTCTTTGGGTGAAACAAAAATTTAAAATTTATAAGTATTTATAAAATAATGTTAAGTAAGTTAAAAACCATTTAAATAATGTTGTGAAATTCAAGCAATAACACAGAAGATCAAATATTTACCAGTTAAATTAAAAATATCTAAGCAACTTTGGTAACACAAATTTATATGATAATATTCCACCAAGGGATAACTGATATTTTCCATTTTTTTTTCTTTTAAATTGTAATTTGTGCCATTTTTAATTTTTATTGTAAATAATGTTAGTATTAATAACCAATTTTTTTGTTCTCCTACAATAATTGTTTTCTGCCATTAATTTTATTACTAACATTATTTATTTTAATAATAGTTGATCATATGAATATTTTTTTTAATTATTTAAGATAAGAATATTAATTAGCTCACTCTTAATAGAGGGTCTTTATCCAATGGTTTTTCAAATGATACTTTCTTAACTTCATAACGTCCAAACAGACCAGTAGCGAATTGTTGAGCACTTATTTTAGTTCTTTGAGTATCAGTATACCTAAACTAGATAAGTATGCTGATAAATAAAACACCTACATATGGATCACACAACAATCATAATTTACCAAATAATTTGTATTTGCAAATGGTTGATTTAATAATTGAGGAAACCGTAGTTGCATGCGTTCAGCAATAGCGAAAAGTTCATCCTCTCCTTCTTTAGTCAACCGTTTTTGATTATCTATTTCTTTATGACAACTCCATGATTTAATTTCATCTGCATTACATAAATTACCTAAATACAAACACAAGTGATTATTTTACTATTATCTTACATTTATATTTTAATGTTTTATCACTAAGTTAAATATAATATATATTTATTTATTCAACACAATATATTATGTATAAATAGTAGTTAACTGTTCTTGACTTATACAGTCTTATAATTTATAATACATATAATAACATGCATAGACACAATTTAATAGAAGGTCAACAGTATATTACATTATATGATTACAGATAAAGTTTTATATTTGCTATATTAAGACATTCTGAATTATAAGTGTCATATTATTATATAATATAAAATGTAGGTAACAATGAAAAATGTATACATGGTACCTATAGTATAAGTTTAAAGTGTATGTAAATAAAATGTATGATAAACATAATAATGGAATTAAATATAGCGTGCAAAAATTGTAAAAAAAAATAATGAATATATTATATAAACTTAGGGTTCTAATATAATAAGCAAACCTATAATTGGTCAAAAGAATCTTTGTCACTAGTAAACCTTGACCTTTGCTTAAAATTTCCCATACAAGGTTCTAGGAAAATCTCCCAAACTGTACAAACAGGTATCTTGAAAGCTTATTTTGTCATACACCACTTGCACTTTTAAGGTTTAGGTTTAAGAATCAAAATGCACAGTTAAATTTTTGGTTCACTTGATTATATAACAATATATGATACAATTTAGACAATATTGTAAGTACTTAGTGGTTTAATCAATAAGACAAGGGTGTTAAAATGATTGGATTTTCTATGAATTTAGACCGGTAATAGGTAAACAGTGGCACAAATATTTATTTCATACTCCTCTTTTCAGTACAAGTGTGTAATATGCATTTACTTCTAGATACCTAGACTAGGTATAGTTCAATACAAATTAATAATTAAATAATTATTTTCTACATTTCAAATTATGTTCACAATATTTTTAATTACATGCCATACTATTTAATATTTATTTTGACAATATGTTACTATTGGGTTTCAAATTGAAATATTAGATTTACAATCACAAGATATTCTTAAAAACTTATTCAATCAATCATCTTTGTATTAAATTCTAAGCGAAGCGAGAAATGTATTAGTTTAACAATGATGGTTTTTTTTCTTTTACTGTGTACAAAAATTTTACCAGAAATCTTGAAAAGAAATTTTCCTGGGGTGCTACTTAAAGGAAGTCATTTTTAGATTTTCCAAGCAGTTTTAAAAATAATTGGGGAAAACTGGGAAAATGTAGGAAATAATGCTTTCATGATTTTCAATTTTGTTTTTTATTGTAATTCAGTTAAAGATTTAGAGACGTAGAGACTTGAAATTTGTTTAGAAACCTTTTATTTGGTTTTTTTTAAACATGGTGAAATTTTCAAAACATTTGAGCCATTTTTAAGTTATTAATAGATATTTTAATTTTGCAAGGTTTTTACGTAAAATATTTTTTCAGTAGGTACTCTGTGGATAAAATTGATAGACCAAACAGAAATGTTTGAATATTTAACATAAGGTTCATTATAAGTTGTACTTAGTAGGGCCAACAAGGAAAAGTTGAGTTTAATGTACTTAGTATTTTTTTTAAAACAAATTTTATTATAAAATTTCAGTGAATAAAGGTCATAATTATGCATTTTAAAACATATAACTCTGCTTAAAATTGTTTTTATTAGCAATGATTACTCGCTACATATAAGAATACATTAAGTGCCTCTCTATATCCTACTTTCCTAATATCTCACCTACAACAGTGGCCCACCTATTGTGCGAAGTGTCCGTATTTTCTTTTGCTGAACTAACTCCATCATTTTCAATATTTAGATAATATAGCTGCAACAAATTTAGATCTACATTTGTCTGTGAACAGATCTTTTCTTGTATGAAAAAAATTAAAACCAATCCTACATCAATTACATTTAACAGTTTTAATCATCTCTACCAGACACAAGAATAATTTTGATGTGGAAATTATAAAAAATTTGAACAAAAATTACATGTCATAATATATTTTATATTTTTATTTTTTAATTAAAAAGTGTTAAAATATGATTGTTTTATTTTTGCGCAACCCACCTAGCGAAACGCCAATAAACAAAATAATTTTTTTTTCTATATACTTATTTATTGAACTTTTTATGATACCTATCTACCAATACTAAAAAAAAAAAAAAATTGTTATCCACAATTAAATTAATATAAAAATACAAATTTAAATTTTATACCTTCATGCTTAATTAAATTGTTTGTGATTTCTTGTTGAATTACTGGTAACCTTTCTTTCACAAATTGATCCAATTCTTTTCCAGGTGTTCTTGTACCATGTCTTTGAACTAGCCAAATTTTCCAAGGATAACATCCTAATCACCAAAATAATATATTTTTATCTAGGTATGATGAATAATATACCCTATCTAATATTGTTGAATAATTATTTTTCATAATTACCCTTAAATTCAACAGGTGTTGTGTTGTAATTGGCAATATATCTATACGGTGTTTTGGAGGCTAAATGTTGAGAAAAATTGCTGTGTATGCCATTGCATGAATTTTCAGTTAGTATATGACTAACTAAACAACTTAACACTAAAGTGACTAAAATTATTAACATGGTATGAAAAATATTCACCTTTTTTTAAAAAAAAATAATAAAAATATATAAGTATTAGAAATGTTACACTATGCTTAAGAAACTAAACGTTTATTGTAATATTTAAATGTATAGAACTAGACCATGGCTAAATATTTAGTCGGTGATGACGAACAAACTTAAAACTAGCAGATAAGAATAAAAATTAAAGAAGTAAAATGAATAACGATGAATGGGCAATTTGGCATATTTTTTGTCATTTATCTAATTAAATTTTTTATCAAAAATAATATTATGACCTTGAACACTAAGCTACTAGAGTTCGTGGATAACGCACAGAATTTTATTTAAATTAATTATATGATAGCAATATCACATTTTATCACTTGCTGTTTTTTGCGTTTAACCAGCGTATTCTAACCACGAACTAAGAATAAACGAGATTCATATTCCGTGATTTTAACCAGACAATATAAAAAACTTATTAATGAAAAATGTATTATAAGTTAAAATCATAGACCTAATAAGTTATTTGGTCTATGATCAAAATATATTCAGTATTTTAGTATAATTATTTTTAATTCGTGGTTTATATCACTTGACACTTATACAACTTATAAAATAAACGGTTACAGATAAGAACCGTTTCTTTTATTAGTATTTTGGCGGGTTACACCAAGATACGAGGTTTATGATAAGGTAATAAAGAAACGCTTATTTACAACATAAAGACATAATACAAGTGATCGCCAGCAGACGGCTTTTGACGGAGGAAAGGCGNGCACGCAACAATTAAAAACAACATTAGTTAAGAAAAACAATTATACATAATAATTATTCGGAGTCGAAAACAATGCTTCGCGTACGGCGTCGATGCGGAGAGAGAGAGGAGCAGTGGTGACGTCGAGACGAGCGGAGCTGTGGACGATGACCGCTGAACGCCGACGGCGAGGGGCGTGGCCGACGTCCGCCGCGAGCGACGCGCAGCGGGAAGAAATGTGGCGCGAAACCCGTCACAGTATCATAGATTTGTATAATAAACTATAATAGATTGCTAACTAGTGATAACATGAGAAGTTCCGTTCTGCCATTCAATTTGAGGCCGGAACTATATTATCAATTGATAATTTTTAATCACACTATCACAATATTATTCACGACTACCTATTGGTTTTAGATTTTTTTGAAATTTATACTTTTTTTTTTTTCCATGTATTCCTTCATTTTATTTTTCATATTCAGTTGCTTTTTACATTTTGACTGTGATATATCCGATGATAAATTTTTTATTCAAAACCGGTCGTGTAATATACTTATCATAATACTTCAGGATTTGCCGATGACATTGCTTTTTGTGCAGAAATAGAGGATGACCTGCAAAATGTTTAACTAATGTAAATAAAATATTATAGAACAAATATGGAATGCGATTAAATAAAAAAAGACAAAGTTAATGATGTGCAGCAAGACAAACCCTATTCAGCTTACCATAAATATCGACAACGCACGCATAGAACAAGTGCATGACTTTAATTACTTAGGTAGTGAAATAACGGAAGATGTGGCCGTAGAGACGAGGAAAAGGTTCTTGAAAATGTATGTACGGGGTACAGTAGCCTTTTGTGGCTGTGAAACTCGGACAATCGGTGCGGTAGAGTAGAAAAGAATACCAGAGGCCTCCGCCGAAATGCGGTGTTACCGTAAAATGTTAAGGATTAAATGGATTGATAGAATGGCGAATGCGAAGCAGTACTAAACACAATTGCGGGTAACGCGATAACACGCGATCTCTATTGAAATAAATACGCGAATAAATATAATCGTGCGCAACAATAACCGTGTAATCCGTACAAATAATTATTGCCCGCGACTCTATCCGTTTTTATACCCATGTCCGTGCGGTTTACAGTTCGGTATTGAACGTTTCGGCCGAATTTAGTGCCTTGCGCCCGCGAACATTTTCACTTTCACCCCGTATCGTACCTAATTTAGGGGAGGAATTATCGACATTTTTCCCTTCGACGTGTAAATTATGATACATTTGATAACATTGATAACAATGATAACAAATTAATCATTACCATAATTAATATATGATGAAAGGACGGACATATTTTGCGCATGGGTGCAACCACTGTTGCAGGTGGTATGTTGGGAAGGTAGGCTACAGACGGATATTTAATGTATATCTGTAAGCAACGATAAACCATTGCTAAAGAATAACCGATTCTAAGCCGAATTCTGCAGTTGATAATGTTACTTTGTCAACAGTACAATATCTGGTATTATGTCACATAATGGTAAAATTATTAAAACAATGTGCGTTTCCGTGATAACAATGATTGTTTAAAAAAGATTAAAATAATAAAAACTTAATTATAACAATAAATATATAAAAACGGTTGCCAATAATGATCTTATTTTTAATCTTTCAATCTTTTTTAACTTTAAGACCGAGGTTTTCCTCATTATCTCGAACATTAATGAGAATTTAAAAAAAAATGACCTCTTAAAAGTACCACCAAGAGAAAATTTCCGTTCAGAAAAAATGCTATACTTGATAATCGGAGTATGCTTTTTGGTAGAAAAAGTGTTCACATTAAAAAAAAAATAAACATCATTGTAAAATAAATACATTTCTTGTTCCACTCACTATAATAGTTATTAATATATTATGTAAGAGATTGTACCTATTATTACGAAATGTTGCTCAAACGAATAAATGTGTAATAGGGAACAAGTCAAATTAAAACTATCCAAAAGTAATAAGTCATGCGCATAAGGGAATTATTCCAAAGTTAATCAATATTTTAATTTTAAAGAAAACCCATGTTTGAATAACTAATTGAAAAAAATTTCAAAAATATTGTTTATAACTCTTGAATATAATAAAGTTTTTTTTAGTTTTCTCAAGATAGTGTTTTTATACTTCTTTCTTTTTACCCGAGCGCCGTCTAAATTGTAACGGATTTTATAGGAATTTTCAATGAGAAAGGTTAAATAGATTTATTTTGTCATCATTTATCACTGTGTCCTTTGTCCTTACTTTTATAAAACTACGGCGCCCGGTATTTGAGACAAGTGTCCTGGTGTCTCGATCAAATGTTCTAACAACACTTTTGTCCCGTATTCTAAATCACCCATTCCACATATCCCTCAATTTTCTTTATTTCTTAAATTATAAAATTAAAATTTTTTTAATTAATAAAATCTAATTATGACAATTACAACAAATAATTTTATTTGCAAAATATATTTTGATTAAATAAATTGAGATTGATTGTTATAATTACTAAGATCAGAACTTTAATATTTTTATTTTGTTTATTTGTTTATATCATGCGATTGGATATTATCACTGTAGACAAATAACATTTTTGAATTATGTTAATATTATTACGTCAGTTTGACTTCAACATTATATTTCGTACAAAAAATGATGTGAAAGTAAACATTTTTATTTTGATTGGATAACTTTTGAGATACAGAATAGTTTGGAGGGCTACATCTTAACCACCGTCCCCCTTCCCTCCCACCACATGATGGTTTGTTGCAATATATGTACATTTTAAGTACGACTTAAAATGCCCAATATTTATAATAAATAAATCTGGGATCTCTAGGCCATATAAAAAGGCACATTTTATTTATAAAAAAATTATTTGTACACAATGTTAAATAAACAACAGTATTAATAAAAATACACATTTTACATTATGATGATTAATATAATTTGTTTTTTATTATTCGTTTAGAAAATAATATATAATTGACATTATATGTATATTATAAATGACTTAAGTCAAAAATAAATAAATATATTATACAATTTATAATAGTTGTTTGTTTAAAATTTAGTATCCTAATAAAACTAAAATATTACTGATTATAATTAATAATAATTGATTCAATTATAAAAATAATAAATATATATAATATATAATATATCAAATGCTAATCTGATGAATCATTTAAGTACTTGTACAAAACGAATGCTATGTTTGCAGCAAAAGGATCTATTTTTGAAGTCCTCCATTTTCGATTCTCCATTTCAAAGTAGTTGTCATGTTTCAATTCAGTTTCATCTTTATAAAGTTTTAATAAACCAAGTAATTTTAAAACAGTTCCGGAATGGGCAAAATAGAAAATACCATTTTTGCTATTTAAATCATCATTACTATAAATAACAATAAATATATTACATCACAAATGAAGAAATTAGACACTAGACGTAAAGGAGAATTAAGACATTGGAGATGAGGATATGGCTTAGAGTGATGAAGATAAGCAGAAGAGAAGGAAAAATAATGTAGGTGTAACAAATATGGCAGAAGAAAAAAACTGATCATCATAATGATTTAAACTAGGAACAAATTTATAAGACATATTATGTGGTACAATGGTTTTATTAAATACATTAGGGAGGAAAAAGTAAATGAGAGAAGAAGAAGTGGAAGACACAATCTCTTAAAACTTAAGGAAGAAATTAGATTTAAGTCTATGTTTTAATAATAATTATAAGTCTTATTTTTATAAGTCAATGAGAAATTAGTTGAACAATTAGAAAATTGGTTGAAGTGACGAGGCACAACCTTCAGAATAAAAAAAATGGATATACTTTGCACGTGGGTGCGTCACTGTTGTATGTGTGAAGTTAGGAAGGTAGTAGAGGGGTTAATTCAATATACATCTGTACGCAACGATTAACTATTCCTAATGAAAGAAACCATTCTGAGCGGAGTTAGATTAATAGTGTTGCTTTGTCAATAACATATATATCATACTCTGGTGAAATTATCACATATGCATTATATATTTTCTTTAATAATATTTGTTTAATATTGTACCTATTTTCTTCCGTTTTTTCCCGCTTTTTGGAAAAATTCCTGGAAAATCAAAAAATGACCTTCCTAAAGTACCTCCCCAGTCAGATTTCCTTTCAGAAAAAGTGCAACCATTGTAAATCAGAGTAAAATTGCTGGTAGAAAAGTTGTCCATTAAAAAAAAATAAACATTATTGTTAAAACCAATACATTCCTCGCTCCACTCAGAATCTAAAAAAAAATTCACACATATTAAAATTATACGATGTCATTATAGCTTACTCAAAATGTTCTACCATATTTTTTAATAGGACACAGGATTGTTGACATGTTAACTCAAAAGTATAGCCATCCATCAAGTAATGAATCAAATCTTCGCTGTATTCGAGAACCTATAAAGTATACAAACTATTAAAATGATCTACCTATAAGTTATTAGTAATTTCTATTTATAGTAAATTACCATTAGATCAGTTTTATCAAAAACTGAACACCACGGCGAGATTTTAGATTTTACCCATGCTGTTTCCAAAGCACAGTATACATATATATTCTTTGCATCCACTTAAATAAATAATTATACTTATTTTATTTCTAAAAGCAATGAGATTAATGAGTACTAATACTAACTGAATTTTAACGTGTAATTTAGGCCAAGTCTTGAAGATAATTTTTTTAAAGTATTATTAGTTAATTGACTTCCAATAAATTTGTGGTATTCCAGTGCTGCCAAAAAAGACGTTTTAACATCTTTTTTCCATTTTTCGCAAACTTCATAAAACTGGAAATCAATAATTTTGAAATATTTCATAAATTATTCCAATTATTATCAAATAATAAATTCTTGTATGGTATTAAATACAAATACATAATACAAGGTTGCTACTGATTTTTTTTTTTTAAAAGTGAGCTTTTTTTCATTTAAATGAGTTTCAATAATTATACATTTTTAAAATTACTACCTAAAGTATTATTTAAAATTACAATTTAGTCAACAAATATAATAATTTATTTTATTAAACAATTTAACTTTAAAAATTAACAAGAGAATAAGGTTACAAGATTATATAATACATAAATGATTAAAATAAGTTTGGTAACTAACATAATCAATCTACCTAGATTTAAGTTTAAAATTAAATTAATCAAGTTTCTGGTAAATAATTACACTAACATTAAAATAACAGACAATTTTTTTCGTCAATTACTAAATAGGTAATGTGTTTAATAAGAACTTAATAATTTTCATTACATTTTTATAAAATTAGTAATTACTGATTAGGCTGTTTCTTTTTTTTAATTTTTTTACAAATGGGTTCTACTTCTGGTTCTTTTTCACACTTCACTCTTCATTTCTTAGTTTTGTTTCTGTTTTGATCATACTTTGAGCTTATTTTGCTATAACAGAATCATTTTTACTTAGGGCTTATAATAATAAATCTGTATGTTTTTTTGGATGACTTGAAGGTCTATTGCAGATTTAAGCTCTTCTAGTTCTTGTATATTTTTTTTTGTATTTTCCAGTTTTTCGGGATGATTTTGATATTGAATTTCTTCTTTCTCCTTTTGATGTCTTAGCTTTAGTAAAGCATAATTAATTATAAATACCAGACGGATATACTTAGCACCACGGGTGGGTCACTGTTGAAGATGGATAGTGGGGAAGGTGGTATATATAAAGTTATTTAATCTATAACTGTAACCAACATTAAGAGGACGCCACACTGATATCTACTGTCTTAATCTTACATATGTGCGACAGCAAATTTGCGTTCAGTAGGATACATTTTGTGCCATTAGTTTTAATATTAAAGCAAATTGACCTATTACCAAATTTAAAGGTAAGAAGATTATAATATGTGCTATAGTGTTAATGATTTTTCAATGAAATATGAGTATATTAAATATCACAATTTAAAAATAATTATATGTTGCTTTCAAATTAAAATATTGAATAAAACATTGATGCTAGAGCATGTATAATCATGCAAGTATCTTCTTACCTCTAAATTTGGTAATAAGTTAATTTGCCTTAATATTAAAATGGCAGAAAATGTGTACTACAGAACTCAAATTTATTATGTCTCATGTTTGTAAGATGGAGACAGTGTAGGTAGATGTCAGTGTGAAGTCCTCTTAAACTATTGATAACAAAAAACTATTCGGAGCAAAGTTCAGTTACTACCTACTTAAAAATTATAGATTTAATCTTTTTTGGTTTTTCCCAATTTATTATGAAAAATACTTTAAGTATAATGTGAGCCTATCCTGTGAAGAGGAAAACGGGAGTTTAACTCAATATTTAATTAAATTTATCAATAAATGATGGTAGCAGTGGGGAAGTATTGTGAAAACAGATCCTCCATAACTCAGTGTAAACATAAAAAAAAGGCTTAAAATACGTTAAAAATTGTTATTAAGTCTAGACAATTGGAAGATCAAATATTGACCAGTTACCAGTTAGATGTAAAATATCTATGCAATTAAGGTAAACCAGTTCACACAACACACCTAGGAATAACTAATATTTTCCTTTTTTTTCTTTTAATTATAATTTGTACCATTCTTAATTTTTGATATTAATAACATTAGTATAAATAACTAATATACTAAATAATGATTTTTTTGATCACCTAAATGGTATCTTCTACCATTGATGCTACTACTAATGTTGTTTAACACAGTTTATATGAACAACAATTGAACAAGTGAATAGTTTTTTAAATTATTTAAGATAATGAAATTTAATTAACTCACTCTTAATAATTCTTCATTCAATGATTTATCAAGTGGTATTTTCTCAACTTCATTACGTCCAAACAGACCAGATGCAAATTGTTGAGCACTGATTTTAGCTCTTTGAGTATTAGAATATCTAAACTAGATAAGTATGCTAATAAATATATTACTTACATATAGATCACACCATAATGATAATTTACCAAATAATTTGTATTTTCAAACGTTTTATTTAATAATTGAGGAAATCGTAGTTTCATGCGTTCAGCAATAGTGAAAAGCTCATCTTCTCCTTCTTCAGTCAACCATTTTGGACTATTCATTTTCTTATTGAAACTCCATGATTTAATTTCATCTGCATTACATAAATTACCTAAATAAGAGAATATGTGATTATTTTATTATTCATAATTAAATTTTAATGTTTTATCACTAAGTTAGTTAAAAGTATGTATTAATATTAATTAACTGGGTGTTTTACAAAGATATTTTAAAACATTTTTTTTCTTTTACAGGCCAGCTAGGCTCCCCTTTGCAGTCAATACTAGTTGTTTCCATTTTTCCCTGTTATATGTATGATTTAAGTTTCCATTCCACTCCAGTCTCCACTCCAGGTCCATTATGTCTCTTCTACCTACACCCAGTTATCTTTGCTTCAGCCGGCCATGAGGTCTTTTCTTATTTATGTTGTTCACAAGTACAGTCTTTCTTACGTGGCCTACCCACTCCAATCTTGCACCTCTTATAAATTTGACAATATTTTTTTTCTGTATATTTGATTCAGCTGTTTGTTTGTCCTTCATACTCAACCTTGAGTATTGGGGTTATATATAGGTTATATATAGGTCCATAAATTCTCCTTAACACTTTTCTTTCAAAAATATTTATTCTATTTTTATCACCAGCTGTTGTAGCCCAAATACTACATGCATATATCACCACTGGCCTGAGATATATAATATATAGGTATAAGTCTTGTACTTGTTGGAAGGATACTCCCACAAGAATATACCCATTGCAATGCCTCTTGAATAATAAAGATAATCAAATTCTGACTTTTTTTGTAATACTCGCAGGGATAAGTACTACAAATATTTATAATTGAATTAAGCTTTTTATGTTTTGGTAAAAAAAACTAAAAACTAACTTTATTTTATTATTTTTAAACAATTTAAAGATAGTCATTTTATAGTTTATTCTTCTGATAATGTTGATGTTTGAACTTTTTATTTTCATTAAATTCGTGATTTTTTATCAATATTTAAAGTTTAGAGAAAAGTACCTAAATTTATACAGCTGGCTGTAATCATATTCACTCACTAATTGATTATACGCTTTTTTTCCTAAAATTTAATAAATAATTAAAAGTCACAAATTAAATAAAAATAAAATGTTATTTTAGTTTCTAAGTGGTTGAAAAAAAAAAAATGTTTTTTATTTTTATTTTCCTGTCCTGTCAACAATTTGTCTACCAGCAATTTTACTCCTATATAATAGTAATTTTTTTAAAAGGAAATCTGATTGGGAAGGTACCTTAGAAAGGTTATTTTTAGATTTTCTCAAGAATTTTACCAATAAATGTAAAAAAACATAAAAAATCAAAAAAATAGATACAAATTAAACAAATATAATTATTTTACCATAATATGACAATAAATCTCTGCTTGACGAAAGACGATTCCGAGAACAGACCCGTAATTTGAAGTGCCGTAATTTTTTTGCGATTTTTGTTGAAATTTGATTTTTTTAAAAAAACAATCGTCTAGTCATTTTGGATCATTTGGTCAAATTTTACCAAGTCTAGGTAAGTCCAATATAAGTATTATTACCAAGTTTCAAGTCTCTATATGTATTTATAACTGAATTACAGCAAACAACTCCCAAAAATTAAAATTCCTTAAGAACTCGAATTTTGGGGATGAGATCATAAGAAAGGAGATCAAAAAGGCAACAAAAAAGATGTCTCGTGATTTTTCGATTAAATCGTTTTTTTTTTTTTTGGTAGAAAACGTTCGTGTTTTTATTAGAAAAATGGCGTCGAAAATCAAAAAATGACGTCTTCAAGGTACCATCTAGACGATAACTTGAGCTTTAGAAAAGTTGCTACACATAAAAATCGGAACAAGTTTAATAGGAAAAATATGTCCACAGACCAGAAGAAAAAAAATAAAAGAAATAAACATCTTAGTAAAAACAAATAGCTCGCTCGCTACGCTCGGAATCTAAAAGTGAAAATTGAGATTTTAGTAAAGTTTTCAAACTGTACTATAAGGTATTTTGTTAGCTCATTTTGTCATACACCACGTGTACTTCAAAATTTGTTGGTTTAGGTTTCAGTATCAAAATTTATGATTACTTTGATAATAAATTGATTGATTAAAAATGATTGAATAGTATATATGTTACAGCTAATGATGCAGTTTAAACAAAAATGTATGGGCCAAGTGGTCTAGTCAATAAAGTAAGGATGTTGAAGTGATTGGATTCTCTAAGTTTATATTTATTTGTTGAACTTACTCTATCATTTTTTAATTTGTCCAACCTGTCTAGCTAAACACTAATGGACAAGAAAATTTATTTTTTTAAATACTTATTTATTGAACTTTTAATGATACCTTTTTACCAATGCAAAAAAAAGAAACGTTATTGTTATCTATGATTAAATTGATATGTAAAAAGAAATTTGAAATTATGTACCTTCGTGTTCAACCAAATTATTGATAAAGTCTTGATGGATTTCTAGTATCCTTTTTTTCAAAAATTCATGAGATTCTTTTCCAGGCGTTCGTGTACCATGCCTTACAACTAGCCAAATTTTCGATGCGTTACACCCTAATCACCAAAATAATACATTTACATCTAGGTACGATTTCTTGTTAATCGCATTAGTAACATTGTTGAATAAATATTGTTCATAATTACCTTCAAATTCAACAGGTGTTGTGTTGTAGTTGGCAATGTATCTATACGGCGTGCTGGAGGCTAAATGTTGAGAAAAATTGCCGTATAAGCCGTTGCACGAATTTGCAGTTTCCGTATGACCGACTGAACAACATAACACTGTAGCGACCAAAATTCTTATTAACATGGTATAAAAAATATTCACGGATACCCGTTGTCGCGAAAATAAATAATTGAAAAACAACAAAAATATATAGGTATTGTGAATGTTACAGTGTTTTTCGTTAAACGTCTGTCGCGGTACAGGGCCAAACCATCGTTAAATATTTAGCCGGCGATGAACAAGACGAAACACCATTAGGTAAGAACAATGATTAAATGCGTATTTACGCACAGCAACTGACACGTCAGTCGGCGCAGTGTAAGTCCCGGGTATTCGCCCGCCGCGATTTCTATTTACACTGGTCGGTGTTTCGTCCGACGTTGGGTACAGTGCGTTAGAGCCGAAACTGTGTAAAGTCTACGAGCGAATTAAAAATCGCGGCCTTGAAACGATAAAACGGTACCCGTGAGAAGAAATCTCAAGATCACGGGACGATCAACGACGGCGGCGACTGCTGCTGCACTGATTGCAAATTGCAATGGCCAGTGGTCACGCGCTGGTCGAGTGGCGAGAGCGCGCTTATCGTTCCTTTGGGAACATTTATTAACCCCGCCAGGGAAACCCGGAACGGTCAAGGCACCGTCACGTCACTGCCAGAGCTTGTACGGCGATGGGGATAATTGAATAATTAGTAATTGGAAAAAGAAAAATAGATAATGGAACGATTAGTGGCCGAAATAAAAATCAATCCGATGACCGAACAATTAATTCGAATTAATTGCGATTTACATTGTTTGAACTAGTTAATATAAATACTCTTATTATATTAATATAATCTTTTGTCGGGAAATTTCTTTCCAATGCAACGTTGAGGAAAAAAAAAAAAAAAATTATTAAAATATCGATCCCGAGTCAGTACTCAATGTGCCTATATGTGTCGATATTGACATTATTAATATATTGTCAACATTAACATAATTAATATGATAATAAAATAATGGACATTGCTATAAATAATTGAATACCCATTATGGAATCCCGGAAAAAAAATAACTATTTTAAATAATATAATAACAATTGATTGTTACAGAAAAACGATATCATATTACAATTTATATTTTAGGACTAGAACACTGACACCCAAGTGGATCGACGGATTAAATTTGGTCCACTCAAATAATAGCATGAGCGTATGAAAATTTATACACGGGCTGATTTCCAGTAATGAAAATTCATTTTATCACATATTCCATTTAATATATAAAAATATACCCGACATATAACAGATGACGAATGAAAGTTTTCTGCAACCACTGATTATTTTGAAAAGTTTTAATTTTTTTTTGTAAATACTTTTTTTTCCCGTGTAATTTTTTACAAATTAAAAAAAACCAACATTTTTCAAAAGAAATATATTTTTAAATATTTCAGTATTTTTAACAATTATATTAAATAAATATATTTTTTTTTAATTTCCTTGGTTTTTTTTTTACCGATTACCATGATATCCATATGGTCTACTTTTTAATATTTATAGACGAATAAAATTATTATTATTGTTATTATATATGGTTATTGTTCAACTGTGAATTTTAGGCGCCTACTAGTGATGAGAATTACCGAATGAAAAATTTGTAATTACTAATCAGTAGTTACTCTTTTTATACTTACTAGTTTAGTAGTTGGTAGTTACTCGAATCAGTATCAATAGGTATTCGTTCTTATTTTTTTTTTTTTTTACTATTCTACTAATGACTGATATCACCTATATTACTATTATCCGATCGCCGCGGATAGCGTATTAAAATATTCATAGTTATAGCTGCCTGCACGACCAAGGCGTATAAAACATATGTATCATCGTAAACCATCGTAATGGATATTTTTGTCCACGTTACAACAAAAAGTAAATATCGAAAATTATGATGTAATTGTTGCCGTAACTTTTCCCCAAGTATTCCCCGATTTTTATGAAAATCGCTTGGAAAATCAAAAAAATGACTTATTTAAAGTACCAAATAGTTCCCAAATGCAACAAAACGGGTTTTTTGTCTTTTTTTGACTGGGACAAGATTTCTGGTGGACCATTTTGTAACATTTAGCTCTACTCAGAATATGACGAAATCATTCGATTATTCCCATCACTAGAACCTACCTAAAATTATATTGCATATTATAATACAGTTAATATCATGATAAATGGGTGTGTCAGCGACTTTGTGATACGCTACGTGTGACGTAGAATTTTCGACTACTGTTATCACAATACGAAATACAAAAATATTAATTGTGATTTGCAATAAATGCCTAGGATTACTATAATTTTAATTTACGTTTCTGCTTAAGGAAGTGTTTTGAAAGTTGCCCGGTATAAAAAAGTTCTTCAACTCCTTTCTTTTTTTACTCCTATAACCAATGGAATACTTACTGTAACAATACTTATTACTCCTATAACAATCTGAATACATACACAGGCATTTCAGTTGATATAATATATGTATACATATTGTATAATTAAACAAATGCAGGCAATTGTCCGTATTTATTAATTGATTAATTACCTATGTTTATTTGTCATGATTCGTAATGAATATGTAGACAGATAAAAGGAATAAACATTAATAGCTTTAAGATGTACATTTGTTTAATTTATTTTTATTTCTTATTGTATTTTTAGTGTTTCATTAAATAACAAAACAATATAATTGATAAATCGGTAATACAAATTCAACATTAATTTGTCTCTTAAAGACAAGACGTGGTTAATCGCCTTTTTTTATAGGTATTACATGATAATTTGAACGTAAATTTAACAACCAATAAGATGAGTCGAAAAACTCACGTCACAAATGTTTACGGATGGAAGTCGGAGGGGAAGGAATATGCTTAAACACGATGAATATAGAATTTTTTCTGTCATACCTATTTAATTTATCATGGTTATTATACGTTTTACTTTCAATCATGTAGGTAGGTATCAGTGGCGTGCGCAGGGGGGTTGGTTAGGGGTTATATCTCTCCCATTGGCTTAAAATATAAACAAATATGCGTATTCTAATGTCGAAATCACGAATTAAATGTATCTTAATTCGTGGTCGAAATGCATATATTTCAGCCGAGTTACGAGAAAAAAACTGGACATTGATTAGAAATTGGTCTTTTTTAGGATCCGGCTTTTAAATTAACAATTCCCACCGTCAATTTGGGTAGAAAAGACGAATTTATGATTTATTCATGATTCTTATTTACTAAATCTCCTCCTATTGATAACTCCTGGGTACGCAACTGGCAGGTACTCAAGTTACGGACTAATTAAGTAGATAGATACCTATTTTAACTTTTTAAGTTTCATTTTTGTAATGGCAATTTATAAAAGGTATTGCAATAGTGTGGGAATATTTTTTACAAATTTCTGAAAAATGCGTTGTTCTTCAGTTATGTATTGTACTACTTATTTTATTCTGTATTCATCTTATTCATAGGTACCTAGTGAAAATTAAACGATTATTTTTATTAGTTAAATAATGGCAATTACTAATTAGGTATCTACAGTTTATAATTTTTGATACATTTTTATCATGCAATTCGAATGATTCAATCATATACCTTTGACATAGTATAAGATCTATGGATTCAATTAATTTGATTTGCTAATTATGTCAGTAGCTATAATTAAATATTTCGATTGCCAAAACGCAAAATTATTCGATTGTTTCCATCATTAGACCTTTAAGAAGTACAATAGTTAATGGAGAATGGGCAATGGAGTATTCTTTTTCGTCATCTTTTTAAACTTTTTATCAAAAAATAATGATATGGCACGGATTCTTATTCTTTTATTATCTATGTTCTTATTTGTATGATATCACATATTATCACTGTTATTGTTAATCTATGTATCAAACCTACAACGATGATCTTAGAAGCGTACAATTTGAACTAAAACGTATTATTTGTTTCAAAAACTCGATCTTCTATTTGCATGTGTGTTAATTTGAAATAATAATATTTAGGTATTTGTACAACGATTAAAAAAAGGTAACATTGTATTATTTTTCGTTTTATCCAATGATGTATATTGGTAAATCAAAAATCACTATTACAAAGTTTACCGGCTTTTTAACTGTTTATAAGCTTATAGCACTACATACACTGCTTAATTTATTTGCACATAGCATTATCTAGCATAGGATAAAATATCATGAAGTGTCTTTTTATCAAAAATATTCATTATGTGTTGAAAAATGGTCTTGTGCACGACCCAAAGAATAAGGTGTTTTTTTTTATGAAATTAATAATGCCAAAGGTAAGGCGAATTAGTTTAATGTTATTAATGTTACCTATACGTTCGTCAGTAAATTATATTTTTTTTGTAGTTTTTATTTTAATAATTATAAAGGTACAGTTTAGTTGGTACAATAAACATACCTATTATGTGAGTGATATAGTTAAAAAAAAAAAATAAATTCTGTAGTGTTTGGGTTTAAGTTCCAAAGTCTAAAAATTGTTTAATAAAATATATCTATTATTTTTTAAATTTTATTTAAAAACCTAATTAAAACATTTATTTAGGTAATTAAATAAAAAAAATATTGATTTGATTATTAACTTCTCTGTCAATGTCAATATCTGTAGTTGCATTTAACATTATTTACCTCAGAAACATTACAAATATGTTGTACTTTAATGTTTTAATTTCTAAAATGATCTTAATATGTATATATTTATAGGTGATAATTATTTTATTTTATTTGAGTAAGAAAATATAATTACTTATGGTATACAACATAAATATGTTTTCAATGATATTATTAATTTATTCAAATACTAATTCAATTTACTAGTAACATTCATAAGTCTAAATATTTGTCCTAATATTTTTTACAAAAATAGAATACCAAAAAATTTATAGTTTGTTTAAAAAGATACATTATATTTAAGTAACCATAGAGAATAAAGTTCATAATATTTTTAATTAATGTATAATACAAAAATAAATTGATATTTTATTGCTGACACCTTAACTTGAAAACAGATGGATCAATTTGGCTGTTTTTTTTTTTTGGTTGTGTTAGTAATTGTCAGGACAAGGATTTATGAAAGAAAATTGTTGGAAAAGACATACATTTGGATGGCTTTTTTCCATGAAAATCTAAATACTTTTTTTTAAAATTTCATTTGTATCACCAAGGTAGAATGAAAATCAATAAAAATAATTTGATAATTGAAGTTCAATTGTGCTAAACATGTCACATGTTTCTATAACAACAGCAAATTGATGATAAATAAAAATTAAAGTGTACGAAAGACATTTTTTTGAAAATCTACCAGAAAATATGGAAATTTAGATAGTATTCAAGTTATGGTGTTACCAATAAAATATTGATTAATTTTATGTATATAGATTTACAATCGAGTTATTAATTTTATAATTATACAAATTGTCAGTAAATACGCATATTTAAGGTATAAAAGGAACTCAGTATCATTTGTGAGCGAAAATTATATTACGGTACACACTCTCTTCCACTGGCGATCATCCTCATTCCCTGATAGGTTAGGTTAGGCTTTAGATCCCTTGAAATCCATTTTCTCCTCTCAAAAATTTGATGTTAAGATATTTTTGATATGAAAATCATGAAAAAAATGTCAAAACAGAACATCTTTAGTCTGCTGAAGTTGGACTTCCCACTTTCCAATAATTTGTTTTCATTCAATACTCTGACAGGGTTAAAACAAAAAAGAATTGTAGGTAAAAAAATAAAAAAATAGTCACAATCTACACTGGGACAACTAGTTTAATATAAAATATAGAGAATAAAATGTTTAATTGCAGTTAATATTTAAATATATATATATTTTAATATTTTCACGAGGAATGTATATGAAAATTGATATTTTTTTTTTCAGGAAGTATTTGATTATGTAATAAAACATAACATTAATACAGCTGTATACTGTCCATTCCTGATCAAATGTAAAACAAAATATTCTAGGCCAGAATTAACAATATTATTGAGGAGTTACTACTGATAAAAATCCATTTGAATATTATATAATATATGAAGAACCAGAGAATTAGATGTTTAAAATATCCCTATATTTTATGAAACATTAAATGTAAATTATATAATTATATTTATGGAAACATTAAAATAATTACTTTAAAAATTTACCTCACCCCAAAAATAGTTAAATCAATACTAGGAAAATAAAAAAATGGATTATGAACTTATACAGTACTACCTTAGAAAAAAATATTACCATAGTGCAGAATTAGTAGCTGCAGAAGTCATTAAATTAAATGACAATAGTTCGGTTTACAAACTCTATTATGGGCTTTCGTATGTACTTCAAAATAAATTATCCAAAGGGCTGATTATACTTGATGCTTTAGTAAAAAGTACCGACACTGGGTTAGCATCTACATTAATTATGATCTATGCTCATAACAAATTTGAGGTATTTAAATAAATAATAATTTTGCATTAAAATTATAAAACTTGGTTAAACAATTTTTTTTTATCACTAGGTTCCAGATACCAGCACAATTAACATGTTAGAGCATTCAATCAATGACTATAGTCACTCAGAAGTTGTACTTTATCACGCTGCGAATGTTTTAATTCTTTGTAATTGTATCGAAAAAGCTAAACATTATTCTAATCAGCTTTTATCTGAATATCCAAGTTCAGTCGATGGATATTTAATCAAAGGTTGGTTAGAACTTAAAGAAAACAAACTTAAAAATGCTAAAAATTGTTTCAAAGCGGTTTTGTCACAGGTGAATTTGTTTTTCAAATCCTTTAAGTGAAATTTATTTTTAATATTTTTAGGATTATATTGAATGAAAGAAATAAATATTGATTTTAGAAAAGTGATTCCATCGCAGGATATCTTGGTGAAGCTGCGACTTCAGAATTAGTTGAGGCCACTAAAATATTAAATCAACTCATTGTTAAACTACCAGATTTCCTACCAGCCTTTCATGAAAAATTAAATCTATACATGAGTGTTCGTAATTGGTCTGAAGTTCTTGAAATTGTTGATCGTATATTAGCTATAAAAAAGGATTCTATATTAGCTTTAATGGTGAGCAAAAATAATTGTTTTAGTAATTATTTAAATAGCTTAATATTTTTTCAGGCAAAAGTTTTATATAACATAGCTATTGTTGGAAAATATGAAGAAATACCGGATCAATTTTTTAAAACTATTGAGTACTCTGAACCATGCCCACATGTATTTGTCCAATGGTCTTCAGCTATAGTACGAACTTGTCAACATAAAAAAATTATCAATGAATGTATTCGTGCTATGCAAATAGCTGTTGATTTGGAACCAAGTATCAATAATAAATTGGAACTAGCATATCAAACATATTTGGCTGGACTATATAAGGAAGCAATTCAACTTTATAATGATATAACAAGTGATTCAGAACCCGTTCCCAAAGCCATAGAGGGCATAATTTTGTGTTGGATTGCTATGAATAAAATAAGTGTTCAGGTATGTGCATTTTAAATTTGTTCAAATTATTATAGTAAACATCAAATCAATACTTTCATGAATAAATTAACATTATTTTCAGGTTGAAGAACAAATTAATTTACTAAACGAAATTAGAGGAGAATTGAAATCTAGTGAGCTTATATTCATAAATGCATTTATTACAAAAAACAATAATTCTAAATTGGATTTAATAAAATTAGCAGTTGAACAACAATTTAATTCTGTTACAAACTTTTTATTTGGTCCAGAGTACTTAATCAAACTCAATCCAAACATGACATTGCTTTTTTTAAGACATTTGTCAGATAATAATTTTAAGGAAATCACCTTGGAACAAATTTTGAATATTTGTCCAGGATTTATTGATGGTTGGTTGATGCTTGGTAAAACCCAAAATATTAAAAAAGCTCAACGATCATTAGATAAAGTATTAGAACTAGATCCTACAAATTCTGAAGCACATCTCATGATGGCTAAGATTTTGATAAAACAGGTACCTAAATTTTTCTTTAGTTTCTATAGATCATTAAGGTAATTTTTTTCTGTCTGCCCAGTGGTCCAGCTGCTTTATTATTCTTTAGCATTTTTATAGCTTCTTAATTTTCTTCCTAAAGAAACCTAAATACTGGGTACCTAATTATTATATAGTCTAAACTAAATAATTTTCTAAATTTGTTTGATGTATCATTTATTATGTATTATTATTATATTGTTCATTTGCAGGGAGATTTTGGAAATGCATCTAAGAGTTTAGATCTGGGTCTTAGTTATAACTTAGCTATTAGTGAGTGGCCTTTGTATAATTTACTGAATGGACTTTTACATAAACATTACAAGAAGAATGATGAATGTATAAGAGCTTTGGAAAATTCTTTAAATCATTTGTCAAGTAAATTATTGGATTATAAACATACATACTATATTGGTAATAAATATTAATAGATGTTTTAGGTGAACATGCACTTGAACCCAGTGATCTTGCTTCTTTATTTATAACATTAAGTGAATGTTACTGTATAGTCGATAAAATCAGTGAAGCCATACAAATTTTAAATAATGCTTATGAATATTTGAAAGATACAAAGTATGAAGGAGAAATTATATTAGCTGAAGCAAATATTAACTTGCATAAAAACGATATTAAAAGTGCATTAAAAATATTAAATTCAATAAAACCTGATAAAGACATCTTTATTAAAGTGAGTTTTAAAATCATATTTAAATGTAGTGTATAATATATTATTATAATAATTAGGGAAGATATATTTTATGTGCTGAAATCCTTAAATTCATATTTATTTTTATATCATTGTAAAAATCCAAAATTTAAAAAATAAAATTTATGTATAGAATTGTTAGGTCATTAAACCTATTTCAGTATAAACTAGCCATTCTTTTGACCAACTAATACAAATATATAAATATTACCAAAATAATAATTTTCAATAATCAAATAAAATTATTTTTAGGCTCAACAAATGAAAGCTGATTTATACATGAGAACTAACCAAGATCCATATGAATATACAAATTGTTACAAAACTTTAGTTGATTCATTTCCTACTGCTGAGAATATGATTGAACTAGCAAATGCGTATTTAAAAATTCAGGTTATATAATATATGTGCAAACACTTTAATCAATTTTGAATTGCATCAGAACTTTGTTTTTAGTAAAATAATTTGTATGTTTTTATTATTTTAAATGTTAAACTGTATAAGAATATGATAACTTAGAACTAGACAAACTTGCTTTTTTTATATGTTTATGAAAACTATTCCTTTATCTTTTGAATTTTTTGAAAACAAAATAATAATATAATGTTGATATTTAGGAACCTGATGAAGCTATAAAAGTAATAAAAAATGCACTGAGTTTAAAAAATGAACCATTACTGTTTATAAAAGTTGCTCAAGTATTAGTTGCGACCCATCGGTATGAAGAAGCTATTAAATATTATAATAAATCTGGTAAGTAAATACACTTGAATAGTGAATACAATCAATAATTCTTGATGGTAAATTTATAGTATTTGTGTTAATGATTTAATAGGGAAAGATGGTGCTTTGGAGATGGCTAATCTTTTGATCAAATTGAATCAGTGTGATATGGCAATTAAAGTTTTAAATCCACTTCCATTAGAAGCTAAAGTTATTCCTATGGCAAATGTTTGTTTTTTGTAATTTATTATCAAATAATCTTAATTAAAATTTAAAACTACCTACTAAAATTATTTTATTATTAGATATGTTATTGATCTATTAGTGTATTATAATTAAAATATTTCATATATAAATTTATGTTAGATTTAATAATTATTAAATATATATGAGAAACAGTTTTTGAAATATAGTTGATAAATGAAGATTGGGTAAAATATAGTTTAAATAAATGATACATTTTTTTTTATTTATAGGCTTTAGAAAAAAAAGGCAAATTAGATGAAGCACTTGATTTATTAAAACAGTGTTCTTATTTAGAAAACCAAGAATTAAGTACCAGATTAAGTATATTAAGACGTAGTGGTGAAATAGCTCATAGGTTAAATCAAAATGATCTTGCTGTTTCTTTGTACAAACAAGCACTTGTGCATGTAGTTGCTGACAGTGAAGATGCAAGCTCATTAAAGATTAGTTTAGCCAAATTGTTCATGCAAGTGAGTGCAAATTAATAAAAGGTATTATTTGATATTTAAATATGTTGATTTTTTTTAGATGAAAATGGAAAAATAATTTATTTAATAATTTTACTCATGTTTAGAATTTTTTATATAATATGTTCAACATTATGTTATTGTTTATTGGTAAAGAAATTAAATTTTTTTTATTTTTAGATGAATGATTGGAATTCCTGTGAACTGATATGTTCTTCGCTGCTTAAAGATACAAACAATGATTTAGCATTGCTTATAGTGGCTGATTTATCATTTAGACGATGCGATTTTGTTACAGCCAAAAAACATTTTTATAAACTATTAGAAAAGCAACCTACTAATTGGGCAGCTTTAGCTCGACTTGTTGAAGTTTGCCGTAGAACAGATTGTTTGGAAGAGGTAAAGACATCAATAGCAGCTGTGCATAAATATATTTCTCAAGCCGGATTTCATTACTGCTGTGGTCTGTATTACTGGTATAAGTTAAACATCAACGATGCCATGCACCATTTCAATATGGCTAAAAATGATGCTGAGTGGGGACAGCAAGCATTACATAACATGGTTCAGATTTGTTTGGATGAATCTACTTTAAATTTGACTCTGGCAAATAAGCTGTTGATGGTATAAATAAACCTTACTATTTTATACAATTTTGATTAGTTTGTATAATTAGTTATATTTGTTACTAGGAGATGAAACCGAATACTCCAGAAGAACAGAAAAATTATAAATTATTATCCACATACGTGCTATTAGAGTCTAAAGAAAAACAATCAGTAGAAAAAGCGATTTATATGTTTAATGAATTATCACAGGACTCGTACAAGTAAAAATGTTATAATGCCTAAGAAATCTTTTATTTTGAAAATAGTACTTCATGAAATATTTTGAACTTTTAGAATTGCTGCTTCTCTAGGAATGGCATTAGCTTTTGTTTATCAAAAACAATTGCAAAGGGCAAAAACAATTTTAAAGAGAGTTGCTCTGAAGGCTACTTGGCAATTTGAAGAAGCTGAATACTTGGAACGCAGTTGGCTACTAATGGCAGAATTATACTTTCAATCTGGCAAGATCAGCGTGTGTATTGAATTAGTTAATAAAGTTCTTGTTTATAATAAGTCTTCAATCAAAGGTTTTGAACTGTTAAGTGCATCAGCGGAGAAAGAACAAAAATATGGTAATTTAATATTTAAAGTTTACTAGCACAATATCACAAGACATTTTAAATACATTTAGATGATGCTGTGGACTATTACGAAAGAGCATGGGCATTATGTGGACAAAAGGATTTTAAAATTGGATATAAATTAGCTGTAAACTTGTATAAATTGAAACAATTTACTAAATCGATTGAGATATGTTTTGATTTAAACCCTTTAAGTCCTGAACAAGTTAAATTGAAAAAAGATATAATGGATAAAGCAAGACTATCATTGCGATCACGCTAGTTAGTGGTTGAATATTATTTTTTGTTATATTTTCACTATAAAATATTATGAAGAGTGTTGATAGAAAATCACCAAAATTAAACAAGGATTTATAGTTATTTTCTAATGTACTTGCACTTACAATAAATTATAGTTTTTAGCCTCTTATTTATTTATATTTAATTTTTTAATTTTTTACTTAATGATTATGTATCATAAAATATTATAATAGGTACTCATATATTTTTAGTGTTTGACAATTTTTCAATTAAAATTAAATAGATGATTCTGTAAATTATGTAACTACAGAGAAATATAGATAACAATATTTTATTTGTTTCGTGCGTGTTTTAGTTTTCCAATAAAATTTCAATTTGAACTGGTTACAATATTTATTTGTAATTTTGATGAAAATTATTTCTTTATTATTATTATCCTGTGAATATGGTTAACTACAAAAAAATATAGTTGTCATTAAAAATTTGTATTTTTGGAAAATATATCTTTAATAAAATAATAAAGTAAAAACAAAATTATTAAATGGTTAATACTCGTAAATAAATATATAAATAAATGAATGTGTCGCCTGGGGTATTATAAAATGTGTATTGTACGACCGGTTTCGAATTAAAAATTATCTTAAATCTTAATCATCTTTAATAATCTTTATTAAAGGTGTGTATTGTATATTTATATTTATTTTTTTTTTGTGGATGGATTGGTTTATTGTATAATGGCTACTAAAATTAGCCTACCTGCTTATTGTAATGATAGAGTGAAACAAGGTTAAATTACATAACATTAATAATCTCTGTAACATTCACAAACTATATTATTACATTGATTTTGTACATAAATTAATATAAATTTTTTTTTGAAGTTGTTGGTTTTTCATTTTTTTTTTATCCTTCATTGGTACTTTTCAGTTTTTACTTCTGTTGATTGCTATACTTTTGGGTTTTATTCTTGAGAATTTGTTTCATTTTCATCTTCATCTTCGGGTAATTTTGGTGTTATACTATTTAATGCTCTATCCATTGATTTATTTGATTTTAATAACACATTGTTACCCACTTTAGCTACTTTAGTTCCTATTCCAACTGTTGAGCTTGCAGCAGTTCCTCCTAATTTTGTTAAGTTTACACCAAATTCCTCAGCATTGTTCAGTAATTTAGAAAATTGTTTTGAACCCTCTCTGCCGATCTTTTGAGTCCTTTTTAGGGCACCTATTACTCCATTAGACGCGGAACTACCACTTCTTGAAAGTACATCACTAGCATATCTAACCACGGTATTTGTATTTGACGATTGTTTCCTTATGATGCCTATTAAAAATCCGAATGTATTACAGGTCGAATTCACAAATCTAGTTAAATTGTTTATAAACCCGCTTCCTCCTTTGTTCGCTTGTCTTTTAACAGTTTTTGCCAAAACTTTGCCCGATTGTATGGTATTTTCTGGTGGCAATTCTAACTCCTGCGAATTGTCGTTATCCTTGATTTCCTCTTCTGATAATATGATTTCTTGTTCATTAACATCTGATTGTTTTTTTTTCTTACTATCCAATCCTCTAGCTGTGATTCTAGGAACCGCTGGTTCGGGATTTGGTGAACCCTGAGGTCTTGCAAGAGTCTTCGGTTTCTGTTGTTCATTGGATGGTACTGTGGTTTTTCTTGTTGGATTTTGTATATTCTGTTTATTGTCCTTTGGCAACGATGGTAATTTTGAATTTGGCGATGTTTGTGGTTTTTTAATTGATTGTGTCTCACGAACTTGTTTGAGTTTTGTTTGTGTATTAGAATTTTCACTTCCCTAGATGTTAAACAAATTGATTATTATTATGATTTGAGTAAAAACACAGTCCTCAGGGCAATCAAGTAATACGGGTGTTCCAAACTTGGGGTCCCAAGCTATCCATCTCCATGTATAGGTATAATGGAGTTGGCGATAGGCTTATAATTTATCCTGTAAAAAATCATTATTCAGGAACCAAACATAAAATTGCCTCGGAATTATGGATCATTGGACTTTAGATTGGAAAATTGAAAAATCTACTAAATTTTGGAACATGCGTTTTATTTAAATCAGGAGTAGTAGGGACAGTAGTAAAAAATATAGAAATATACAAACTAGGGATAGTGGCACTACAGAAAATGAGGGGGCAAGACACTGGCTTAACGCAAATGAATAACACACTGCTATTTTTTGGTGCTTGTGACGGAAAAAGACAAAAAGGCATCGGTTTTGTAGTGAACAATACTTTACAGCGGTAATGAGTTTTAAAGTGATCATCCTTTGGATAATAATTTTAACATTAAGTACGAAATGGGTGAAAAGAGCTTTCGTAAATATATATGCTTCTATATGTCCTACAGAGGACAAGGATGAAGATGAAGAAGATGAATTATATTTTTTGTAAGATAATTCACTGTGTAAGACACCCAGGGGTTGTGTATAGAATATTTTAGGGTATTGTAATGCTAACATTTTTCGAGAAGAATGCTAATAATTGAAGATCATAGTCTGGAAACTGAACTATTTATCAAATGATAATGGCTGCAGATTTATAGATTTGGCCACAGGAATAAATCTAAGGATTAAAAGCACTATGTTCTTACACAAGAAGATACATAGGTAAAGGCACGTGAAAATCACCAAATGGACAGCAACGACTTGTTTGAGACAAGGAGATGCTTTGTTACCCACACTATTTAGCATAACTTTAGAAAATATTATTATGGAGAACCATATTGAAGATAACGGAATACGATTGGGTGATTACATAAAAGAAATATTGGCCTACGTAGACGATATTGTTCTATAAAATAATAAAGTAAAAACAAAATTATTAAAATGGTTAATCCTCTTAAATAAATATATATAAATAAAAAATAAAAAATGAATGAAAGCGTCACCTGGAATATTATGATAAGTGTATTATACGACTGGTTTCGAATTAAAAATTCATCATAGATATAGTTCTAAAGTAAGGAAAGTAAGTTGTTAAAGGCATCAGTTTCATACACACTCAGAGAAATATCTTGGGTAGTAATAACAAATTAAGTATGTTAATTATTAACAACACTAGTTATTGTTGAAATTATAAATATATTTTTATTGTAACAAACTGATTGTTTAAATTAATTTGAAAGGTGTTCTTTAGTGTTATCCGAATGTTAATAATTCTGTCAATATTCATAAACGATTAATATTTTCTTAGTTATAGTCGACAAATCGTTTGACAGTTTTATTATCTTGTATTAGGAGTTAGGACTATGATAAGCTGTAGCGTAACATGATAGTCTCGTTTTTTATACATTTTTCTAGATATTAAACGGCTAACAGGTACTAACAGGTAAAAATTGAATACTGACAGAGTTATTAGCATTCGGATAACATTGTAGGACACTATGTATAGGTAGCAAACAGGTATTGGAAAAAAGTTATATCGACTCATTACGAGTTTTAACTATTACATACATATATACTGTAAATATTTTGAATAAGGTATTTAAAAATGACTAGATTAGATGATAAACTTAGGGCTTATTAGGGGCTCCTATGACGATAATGATGGTGTTAACAGAACGGTGTAATATTAATGCAACTAATACGAGTAGGTACTAAGGTACCAGCTATAACTATAACAACGACTGGGTAAGTTTACAATTACTTTTGGCTGCATTTGAGTTGGGTCTTAGACCCTAGTGGTTTTTATAAGTAACTACTATAGTTGGGCCTGAACGTTTACAAGCAATACTAAACATTCTCCTTTTCATTTTTACAGACTAAAGACTGACGAACAATTATAACATTATGATGGTTCGTCAGTTTTAGTTGCTTGTTTGTGTTAGGGATGTCAGAGTAATTATATCATTTTTTAGTGCAGTGAGTAATAATTGAGAAGATCTTTCATAAACATCAGTTTGAGATTTAATATACTTACCTTTGTTTGACTTTGCGCGATAGAAACGCCAAAAATCTAAAACATATTTATTTATGTTCTTAATAATATTTTAAATTTATTTCTGTGAATACATATTTGTTTTTAAAATTTCTTTAGGGACATTATAATACAATAATGTATTCATTTAAAAATCAATGGTTGAGTAATTTATCACTGTCGAAAAACAACTTATACCGCCAAGCTGAATCTGGTTTATATGATTATTAGTTTACTTGATTAACCAATAGGCTGAAAAATCCGTAGGGTTAAATAGGGGGGTGGGGGAGGAGGAAGGCGTAACAAAACAATTTTTTTTTAAAATTAATTTCTTTCAAATTTGTATCTCTTTATTAAATCAATGATCAAAAGCGTTATAAATGGGAAAAACCGGGAAAAAAGGGAAAATAAATACAATATTAAACAAATATTATTAAAGAAAATATATAATGCATTGGTGATTATTTCACTGTAATATGACATATATATTGTTGACAAAGCAACATTATTAGTTGAACTCTGCTCAGAATCATTTTTCGTTAAAAATTAGGTACAGATATACACTTAATTGACCCCTCTATTACCTTCCCAACTTCTCAATTACAATAGTGGCCCACCCACGTGCGAAGTATGTCAATCTTTTATTTTTAATTTCATTAGTTAATTCCTAAACATATAATTAAGTTAATATTAAAATAGTTAAAAATAAAATTTTATATTTTTGTTAGCAATCAAAATATCTTAATAGAAGAAGTGAAAACAAGGGTCTCCGAACCTTTTTGCGGTACGACTATATGCTTCGTCTTCGTGGCCCAAAATCAAAAGATAAAAAAAAAATCGGGTTGATATTGCTAATGGGTGTGCTATTATTGAAGCTGGGAAATCGGGTAAATAGGATATAAAAGTTATTTAATTTATATCTGTACGCAACGGTAAATCAATGATAACGAAATGCGATTTTAAACAAAGTTTGGTTAAACGTGTTTTAGAATACCGTGCTTTTTAAGATTTTCGTCAACATTTGAACTTTAAACGCGTATAAAACCTAAAAACTCCTAATACATTACGCTCAATTATTTTTAGATTACATTCTACCTACAGATGGTTTTTTTAAGCTTAAAGCTTTGTAAGAGATTAAGAGAAAAATGTAGACTATACGATATACCTATTACTTTCATAAAGTGAAATGAAAATATTACTCAGATTTGTACTAAAATTAGAGGAGATTTATCAAATAAGTAATATTATATAGAATTATGGAAATTTACCTTCAACCCAAATTTATTTTACTTAAAATATGCAAAATTAATTTGAACAGTACTTACTTATTAACAACTCACCTGCCTACACAAAATACGTCTTAAAAATTAATCTTGTATTGAGTAATTTGTTGATATAACTTTTAAATATTAACTTAACTTTAACTTTTAATGCATTCATACAAATGCTCAGCCTCACAGCTGTCTATGTATATATATTACATACAGGGTGATTCAAAATTTATGTTACAGCTATTCTATCATGTAAAATATTTAAAATAGAGATAAATGTATGATACACAAATTGTTTGATTCACACAAATCTAAAATAATTTGTACATTTTGTTTACTATTTTTTTTTTTTGGGAAGGGGGGGAGGAAGATCGGGGGTCAACTTTTGAAATTCAAATGAGAACTTACTTTTTATTTTAGGTAGGGGGAGAGTAGTGAAACATTATTCAAACGCCACGCGCCGAGTGCCATGCTGTCACCACACAAGCGCATATATTATAGTGTTCCACTACTCTCTCCCTATCTAAAAAAAATGAAATATCTCTTCAATGGGTTGACGGCAATCAAAAATTTCAATACCAACATTTATTTAAGTTAACATTCCGTCTATTTATGGAATTTTCAATATAGATTCTCATTTGAATTTAAAAAGTTGACCCCTCCCCCCAAAAAAAATAACGGTAAAAAAAATGTACATATTATTTTAGATGTTTTTAAAGCGAAAAACTTTTGTATCATACATTTCTCTCTATTTTAAATGTGTACATGATAAAATAGCCGTAACACACATTTTGAATCAACCTATATATTGTATATAGTTGTTTACCTACTTGACAATAAACGTTCACTGCTATACTGTATATATAGATAACAATTATTATAATTGCTTACGTACCAAAACAATAATATAATGTTTTTTATTTAAATTAAATAAAACAGCGCAATATCCATGATATAGTTGTTTAAGGTTAATAATATATAGTTATATTATATTAAGAGGACGCCACACCGACGTCTACTGTCTCCGTCTTACAAACGTGAGACATAGCAAATTTGAGTTCAGTAGGATATATTTTGTGCTGTTAGTTTTATCATTAAAGTAAATTAACTTATTACCAAACTTAAAGGTAAAGTTTAAGCGTTGAAGCTTTTTTCGATATTTTAATTTTTAAGCAAGATATAATCATTTTTGAATTGTAATGTTTAACATACTCATGTCTCATTTAAAAATAAAAATATCGAATAAACATCAACGCTAGGGCATGTTTATTCTTCTTACCTTTAAGTTTGGTACTAAGTTAATTTGCTTTAATAATAAAACTAACGGCACAAAATATATCCTACTGAACTCAAATTTGCTATGTCTCACGTTTGTAAGACGGAGACAGTAGACGTCGGTGTGGTGTCCTCTTAAATAATAATCGAACAGATTGTATTATAATTTATTCGATTAGATATTTGAAAAGTGTCTGTAATTTACAAACAATTTTATTTATAATTTATTACCTGAATAAACGCCAAAGTTGTACATAATACGAATACTAGTCTCATCTCGATAGGAAAGTACCTAACCATAGAATATAGAATATTTTTTTTAAAACAAACTAATTTTTGTCCCCCTTCATTAAGTATTTATATGATACTTTCAGTGTGGAGTCATCTCCTAATATAAAACAAAATCAATAAAACACGTGTTTGTCATAACTATATTGTCTGAGTTATTGTTCCATTTTTACTTTTACCAAGAGTATTTTACATAATTTCCATTTAATAGGTAGTCTAAATAATATATACAAATTATAGTTTTGTGTCTGCATGCAAATCATTTACCTACCTAATATATATATTTTTAAATGTTGCAAATTTCAATGTTTATTATTGACAGTTTTCATTTAATTATAATTTTTAAATATACCCAAAACGTTCGAACTGAAATTAACAATATTATTCATCTGTACCTATAATTACCTAAACCTTTACGAATTGGAATTAATTTTTCAACCGAGGAGATTAACTTTAGTAGAATTTAAGCAATCCGTATATTTACAATATGTCAATACGGACGTTTTTGTAAGTTGGGGAACCAAATGTAAAAAAATCAGGTTGGTTATAGGAATCGTTTCGTTAAGCAAAGGTGGATTCAAGGAAAGAGCACTGGGGGCAAGTGCCTCCCCCCTTCTTTCGCAAAAAAAAAAAAAATTCTATTCGTATTTATTTATTGTAAATATTACATACAATGTATAATATATTATAATTTATCATGACGAACTAAATAAAAATATTTTATTCATAATCGAAGTAGATTTGTAGAGTTAAATAATTATATACTAATTGCATTTTTAAAGCAGTAAGAATTGTAACGAAAATAAACATAGGACGAAAGAGGTGGAGAGGAACAATGAAAAAAGGTGGTTGGATACGATTGAGAATGCTACGAGGACAGCCGGTGTATGCGAGAGGTGGGAGATCGGATTAAGTGGATGTTTAGAACGAGGATGGTCAACCTCAAATAGTTAAGATGATGGAGAAGGAAAAGAAAAATAATGTACATAATTGTTAATACTTTTTACAGTATGCTTTTAAATTCTGAGCGGAGCGAGGAATGTATTGGTTTTACAACGATGTTTTTTTTTTTTTATCTATGAATTACTTTTCTATCAGGAATATTGTTCCGACATACAAGTGTAGCACTTTTTATGAAAAGTAATCTGACCAGGGAGGTACTTTAAGGAGGTTATTTTTTGATTTTCTCAGGAGTTAGCAATGGTTTGTCGTTGCCTACAGATATAAATTAAATTTATATCCGACCTTCCCAACTTCCCAACTTCCTATTTACAACAGTGACTGCACCCACGTGCGAAGTATGCCCCTCTTTTTAATAATTGTATTATAGTTATATTTTATTAATTTCTTATGTACCCATGATGTCATTTAAAAATTACTCAGTGTAGTAGACATTTGTCTAACTTAAGTGCTTTTTCCGTGAACACATATAAGATCCACCCTTGTCCTAAGATTCTGGACCGGCTTGGAAAATATCGAGGCACTGTGTTTTATAAAAACGTCCTTTATAATGCTGAAATGTCCAATATCCTTTTATCTTGTTTCAATATCTAAGTATTTTGGTCAAATTAATTTGTCTTTAAAAAAAACTGCCCAGAAAAAAAAATTCTAGGTGTGCTTTGAGAGTCAAAATCAAATATATTGTACGTAATACAGATAATTTTTTTTTACAAATTAAAATAATATCATATTGTACATGAAATTTGTATCATATTATGGAAGAAATAATGAAATAATTTAAGAGAAATAAATTATTCGAGTAAGAGAATGAGTGATTAAAAAAAAATGTTGTAATTTTGTCTAAATAATTATTAATAATTAATAATTATTAAGCAAATGCTTACACAAATACATTGATTAATGGCTGAGAACAATCGCCCCTATTGGCCCCTCCCTTAAATACATCATACTGCTTCATTAGGTGTTTATTTTTTACGTTTATGATGATTCATAGTATAATATTACCTATGTAGTCATCATCCATATTCCATCCTCGCGAAACCCAGCTAACACTTGTATAATAATAATAATTATTGTACCTAGTCTGCTACTGCCGTATTGTTTTTTTTTTCGTAAAACTTCAGTTACGCTGAACACAATTATTTAAATTTAGCTTAAATAGTATTAAGGGGCCTTAAGCTTTTATATTAGAGCATTTTTGGTCGAAAACGACTCATTCCGAACTTAACGCGTTGTACGACAATAGTTTTGAAAACAGACACAAATTTTGCAGTGAGTATCTACACTATTATTGTTATAATTGAAATACTTATTCAATTTTCGTTTTTTAAATAATTTTAAGAAATAATTATTATTGAAATGAGATTTAAAACAATTTTAAATTGTATTTTTTCAAATAGGTAACTAAACAAAATATTTAAAAAAATCGTCACAAGGAGTAAAGTTGTTCTGTGGAAAATGGGTTTTTCGTAAAATTGTTAGTTTATTTTATGATTATGTAATGAATATTTTTGTAATAATGATTTAAGACTATTTTTAAATTTATTTCAAATTAAATTTGAATATTTGAGTTGAAAAACGTTCGTATTTTAGATTCTGAGCGGAGCGACGAATTATGCATTGGTTTTACAGTGATGTTTATTTTGTTTCTAGTTTATTAATAACTTTTTTGATGTTTCTTGTAGATTTTTTAATAATTGATCAAAACCGAAAAATATGTAGAAATTACGGATAAAATTACGAAAATAATTCTGAAATTATTTTTAATTTTGTTGTTTTAATATAATTCAGTTAAAAATATCGGTAGAGACCTGAAACTATGATAAAAAAGTCATATTTGTTTTTTCTAGACGCGGTGAAATTTTAGCCATTTTAATTAGCAATAATGATTTATCGTTTTTACTGGTATAAATTAAGTAGGTAACTTAATGTATCTTTCCTTCTCAACTATCCACCTATAACATTGGCCGCACCCGTTCCTTGGTGGAGTACGATTGCACGCAGTTCTTATTGGTGATACTTTTTTAGGCATACGATTGCGTCCACTACATTATTTTTATTTCTATACGACGTTGTAAAATAATATAAACTATACTGTATACACAATACACGGTACTATTCGTGATCATAAAATGGTTTTTACGTATCTTTAGTGTTTATTTTTTTTTTAAATAAATTTAAAAACACATACATTGGTGTATGGAAGTATTTAGTTAATATGTGCGAACAGCAATTACTAGTTTTACAAGTTGAAATCCTACATCTTAATTTTGAAATTGGTGTAATTTAAGCAGTGAAAGAAGTTTTGACTACTCGAATTGAAGCCTGCCGTTTTCACTTGGGACAAACTTGGTGGCACAAAGTAAGTTGAGTCATATGAAAATGTTTATTATAAAAATAATTCTATAAAAATCAAGTTTCAGATGAATAGCGA
This sequence comes from Cinara cedri, assembly GCA_902439185.1. Taxonomy (NCBI): domain Eukaryota; kingdom Metazoa; phylum Arthropoda; class Insecta; order Hemiptera; family Aphididae; genus Cinara; species Cinara cedri. Next base: position 1,003,146 of record CABPRJ010000965.1, on the reverse strand, counting down.
TACAAAATTAAGAATAGCACGTTATCAAAATAACGTTCTACATAAATGGCTCAAATCATTTTTCGGACTTCCTTTCACCGCTCTTGCTGACGTTGAGGATGCTTTTGTAGAACTTATAAGTAGGTGTCCAAATATAAAAGACGGACACATATTTTCAGACTTTGTTTTAGGGACGTACATTGAATGTGGTTGCTTATTTCCATTTATTTTATGGGCTGTGCCGCCGTCTTAAAACCCTGGGTAAATATTTACTAATGAAGGCGTTAAAAATAAAAAAAACATTGTTTACTTGTACGTCATACATTTTCAGAATTACTAACGACGCCGAAAATTTCGATTGTACATACAACGTACAGTTTAACAGTGTTCATCCACCGATATTTCTTGTTATAAATATCCTTATGGAAAATCAGGCAGAAATAGTTACCGAATTATAAACCGTTTTCAAAGGAATAAATAAGCCGATATCAAAAGAAGAAAGAAAGACAATTTAATTTATTAATAAAGAACACGAGGAGTACGTAAAAAATAAAACCTTAAGTTATTTAAGAAATTGTAATTTTAATACTTGAAAATCTAAAACCCTTAGCGTGTAACAATTAGCAAGAAACGACAATAATATCAAATTGGCACCATAGAATTTATTATTTAATATATATATATATATATTCATGTCATAATAACAGTATTTAAAGTCGACCGATTAATTTAAATAGCCTACGATGTAGGCTGGGGTCACGGTTGTTCCGTTGTCAATAGTCAACGTAAACCAACTAAAAATAACTAAAAATAACTTCTTATTTATAACAAAGAAAACTACACTAAAATATATTTTTAAAATTTTTCAGGAACTGTTATTTTCGTTCACGTTTCTCAAACAAAAAGAATTCGTTCATTTTCCTTGTTTTTTTATTTTTAAAGAAAGCAACTAGCTTTGTTCCTACAAAAAGAATTCGTTCCAGGAATCCGTTTCTTTTGGGACGGATTCTTTCTCAACACTGATTCCTAATGTATATTAGATAAAAATTGATCAATTGATTATATTAATTTCAAGGATTTAGATTGTAAAATGTGTTTTTATTTATTATTGACGCTCATATGTTGTTAAGCAATATATTAAGTCATTTATTCAGGTGCTTATTTTCTTAATAAATATGAAAACATTTTATGTTGGCATGTAAATTACACAATTTCTATATTCTATCATAATACAACAGAAGAATTTGTTGTACACTAGGTATATTTTGTGAAAGATACTTTTAATTACAAAATGTTTAGTTTTTTTTTTCATAGCGGAATAGTTATTATTTTTATTATTTCCATTAGAGATTTCCAGATCAATGCAGTTGGTATAACACATTTTCGTAAGTTGACTTATACAGCATTTAACTTGTACTTATTAAATTACAATAAGATATAAATACGTTGCTACATAATTATTAATAATAATGTCAATTAAATTAGAAAATTATTAGATATCTAAAAATATTATTACAGTCTACATCAGGGGCGGTCTAACAGTAAGATATATCCCTCCCAGTGTCACTTCCTATTCAATTTGTATAATCATATATGTAATATTACTTATTTATTCATAAAAAATAAATAATGTAAATAATACAATTTTTGAAAAACAATGTTTAAAAAGATTCATCCTGCTCCCCACCCTCTCATGAGAAAATTATTTAACCACCACGTGTGCACTGACAGTGCTTGAAGTGTAGAGAAAAATAAACGATGTCTAGATATACCAGGTGATTCATTTACATGGTTACACGATCATTATCTCGAAAAATATTAATTTTTTTCAGAATTTATTTTCTAAAAAATTTAAGAAATAAGCTGCTTTACCATTTTATAATTATGTTATTTTTTGTCACACTTGGTAATAAGGATGGGTGCAGCTACTGTTATAGATAATTTAATGTATACCTGTGAGCAATGATAAATCATTGCTAACGAAAAAACGATTCTGAGCGGGGTTCAGTTGATAGTGATGCTTTGTCAAATACGTCATATTATGGTAAAATAATTAAATAGATATTTTCTATTTTCTTTAATAATATTTGTTTAATGTACTGATTTTCTCGTTTTTCGTACGTTTTCCCCGGTTTTCCCCATTTGTTGAGAAAAATGATCTTTTTAAAATACCTCCCCAGTCAGATTTTCTTTTAGAAAAATTGGTATTACTGTAAATCGGAGGAAAATTGCTGGTAGAAAAGTTTTTCACAGAAAAAGAAAAATATAATATTTTACTAAAACATTTTATACATTTTTTTTCGGTTTTTCACATTTGATGAGAAAACTCATGAGAAAATAGAAAAATTGCCTCCTTCAAGTACCTCCTCATACCGATTTCTTTTCAGAAAAGGTGGTATACTTAAAACTCGGAGTAAGATCTCTGGTAGAAAAGTTGTCCATAAAAAAAAAAAAATTATCATCTTTGTAAAATCATAAGCTCCTTCGCTCCACTTAGAATCTAAAACTTAAGTACCGTTCAAATTTGAAAATTTAACCGAAACTATTTAATTAAGATTTTATAATTTTGCCATTTAATATTTTTAGAGCTGTCAAAACACGGTGAAACCTTTGAGAACTATAAATCAAGACCAATAGGAGAAAGTATGGATTGTCAACCACTGCACATAATTATCTGAAAAAAAACACAAATCAAATATTAAAATATACACAGTGGTGGCTCGTGGGCGAGCAATGTAAAATTATAGTTACCCAATTACCGTATATCTTTTAAAAAGGTTCATTGCCCCGGGAATCGTATTTTCGCGTATCAGCGTATTGGATCTCGATAATTCCATGAAATTATACGCGCGTCACACACGAGACGTCAAAATTAATAGTGAAATTGTATTTTTGTATAATTTTCTAATTTCAATGAAGATAATCAACTGATCAATACAATTTTGATAATTTTAAAATAAAATTGTAAGTTGTCCTTTATTTCAATTTTACACAGGGTGCGATCGTCCTTTCGTCCAAGCCACGAGCCGCCAATGAATATATTAATTATGAATAAAGTGAAAACAAAATAATAATAAATGATTAAATAAAAATGACAATGTAACTGGCTATCGAAATAATATTGAGTACGCTTGAAAGTTGAAATTCACAAAAAACCCAAAAAACTCGTACGATAATTTATTTAGCTATCAAACGATTCAGCATGTTGTACGTTTTTTGATCGAATGATTGCTTTTTGGCTTAGACACAGTTATAATAGGTAAATCTTTATATCAGTCTCATACAAGTCATTTTATATATCTTCTTTTTCCAACCGAATAATATATATTGTTAAAATAACGTAATAACATTACGATATCAGTCATAATTCCATGTCGCGATGTATGCGTTAAATAACGTTTCGACTTTTATCCAAAAATGGCCCAAAATACTATTATTATATATTTACAGTTTTATGTAAAACTAGAAATTAGAAACTAGTACCAAATATCATGCTCAATTAAACGATAAAAACGGTTTTTATATAACCAGCAATTATCGCTGAGGATTTTAATTGAATTTGATTTCTGTTTTTTCTGATCATTATAGAATCGTTTAAGTTTTGTTTTAAAATCATTTTCAATTTTTTATTCATATACCATATACTTTAAATAAGTACATAATTATGATTTTCAAATAAAAATCCCTCTTTTTGAACACAGATTTGAATAAAGAATATTTTTCTAGAAATTTTGATATACATAACATTACTAATATCAGATTTACCGTTTTTGAGTTATAAACAGTTTAAAATTTAGGCCGGAGAAGTAAGGAAGGGTAATAAATTGCCATTCTATAACCCTTCCCAAGTATATATAGATATCAAAATTTCTAGAAAAATATTCTCTATTTAAAACTGTGTTCAAAAGGAAGGGCTCCTATTTGAAAATCAAAAGTATGTACTTATTTAAGGTATATGCGATAGGAATAAAAAATAAAAAATGGTTTTAAAATAAAGCTCAAACGATTCTATAATGATTAGGAAAAACAGAAATAAAATTCACTTAAAATCTTCTGAGATAATTGCTGGTTCACGATAAAAAAAAATCACCCCGTATATATATAAACGATAATATATAAATGAATTTAGCATTCTGCAATCTAGCATTTTCAATCGTATTACTAAAAATACGGTTTTCAATACCGATATACGAGTATTTTGTTATTTTTATTTATATTTTTTATGTTTATTTTGATATTTTATCGAGTAGATATTAATCTAAACCAAATTTATTTGTTTTTTGCAAATTAAATCTTCGTAGATAATCCTTTACTGATGGTTTTATGATAAAAAAAAAAAATGTCTATAATATGTATAATGATTATATGCATATGTAAATTTTTTTTATATGATATAATTGATTAGAATAAAGATGTATGGATGCTTGTTTAGCGTTCTTTAAATATATTTTATAGATGAATATTTTAAATATTTAGATGAAAAAAAAATGGATTTTAAACAGTTTTACCTCACTCATTATAGTAAGTAATAACTAGTATTTACGTAGTATACGTTTTGGTATTTGTGTAATCACTGGCGCTGAAGCAGTAATAGTACATAATGTACCTGCCTATTTCTAATCGTTATTAAATCAGACCATACAGCTGCGGCAACACAGAAAGTTACGCTAAGTATGTTGCGCACGCTATGTTCGCTATAACCTGTGGCCTAGCTATGTATGCTATGTAAACAAACAAAACAACATAATAGTATCAGTTGCATTTAAGATGTTCTCGTGTAAATTACTTCTTGAGAGTGACGACAGTGACGACGAGGCTTTATCATTACTTGCGTTACACAATAACAATAAACAGCCAAGGAAATGGGTTCATGCATAGGCATCATTTGAAGTAAAGTCATGGGGTAGCAGGCATCTTGAATAATATTTTGAATTCAGAGGTGGGCCCCTCACTTCATTAGCCTGCAGATCATCAATAGGCCCTAGTCAATCGTTTATTAGAATTAGATGGATTAATATCAAATAGATATTTTAGTTGATTGATCTACATGTACGTTCAAATTCAATACTATAATTACTAAAGTATAGATGCTATAATTATTACATTAGTGTGATTATATTATTGAAAAAAGCAAGAAAATTATAATTTTTTAAAACTTACTCATAGAATAACGCAGCTATTAATGTGCAACCCCAATAAAAATGTTGGGATAGTAGTTGCTAATCCTCGCTATCCCGTAATGACAGTTAAGGATTCATGAACTGAACATGGGACGAAACAAATTTGGTGAATTTCATCATATATTAATTCGCTTACGTGAAAATCAAGCAGGAATAGTGTATTAGTGTGTGGCTTTCAGTGGCGGATTTCTAAGTGGTCTTCTAAGGGGGGAAATATCCTTTTGGTCCAAAAATTATACTAACTAACATGACCAGACGTCAGTTAATCAATGCAACCCCTGACCAACTGCAGAGGCCATGATTATAATTTATTAACACTCTGAACTTCTATACAGATTTCTGAAAGAAATTATTATTTATAGGTAGTTTGATGTCTAGGGGACCATGCTCCTATGGCCCTCCCCCCTCCTAAACGCCGCGCCTGGTGGCTTCATATAGTTTGTACTTATAGTTGGCTCCGTCAAATTTGTCCAGAACTTGCTTGGTTGCCTATGAACGATTGTCTGTCTTGTATGTAACAGCAAGTCACGCGTCGCTCAAAAATATAGCCGAGAGTCACACTCCGGCGACGCGTTCCGACGTAGTTATCATCCAAAACATAGCGTGCATAGCGTACCGCATACGCCATTCTGTGTGGCCGTTTACGTTGCTGTTGTAGAAACCTATTTTTTTTACGCACGCTATGTTCGCTATACGTAGGAAAACTAGGTTTCTATTATAACAACCTACACGGCCACACAGAGTGGCGTACCGTTATGTACGCTGTATTTGGATGTTAGCTAAGTTGCGATGCGTCGCTGGAGTGTATGATTCACTGATAACACACAGTGTCTTACGCATGAATAGTATCATGTTTTGTTTTATTTAATTTCATTTGTTATTATGTATTTAATAGATCCCGATTATTTGAGTAAGTATTATTTTGTCTAAATGTGTATATTTTAAAGGTCATATTGATAAGTTGTACTTATCTAATTTATCTATTACTATATATTATATATATATATTATTATATAAACTTATCTATTTTCAGTTTAATCTAAATTCAAGTTAAATGTGTAAATGTGTTAACTATTTAACTAAAAATTATATAGGTATACGACTTATTTAAATCCAATTTCGAAATATAGCTGCAATATATATATGAATATGAATTTACTCGACCGTTTTTAACGGTAAATTTTTACATTTGCTGTTCGGTGGCAATTATGGTATTTAAATAAACACAGTCCAGTCAGTTTTGGATATAGTTATTTTTTATCGTATCAAAAATTATAAATAAATAAATACTAATAATAATACTTGTGAAGTGATAGATTATAATAATACAAACAACAAAAAAAAAAAAAAAAAACGTGTGTTTCAACAGTAATAATAATCAATTTTAAATTAAACATTACAAATACTACAGTTTCAAATATTTCAATAAAATCATTTTTTATTTTGGTATAAAAATACCAATTTGTCTATATTTTCAGGAAGAAGGAAACTTCTTTTTGGTGTCAAAATATTTTCTGCCGTTGAGAAGCATCACTTTGAACTTGCTGATATAGATGAAATTGCTAAATATTTTTTGGAAATAGCTGCTATTACTGGATGTTTATCTTCTCGTGTTCTTCACCATTATAAGGGATTTAAATCAAATCAAAGTTGAGGTATCCCATAAACTGCGTAGAAGTACAATTCATGCCAATACTAGACTTTGTGAATAAATGCTAACACGTTACTCATCTCTAAATCGCTTTTTTCTTTTTTATTATGATTTGTAATAATCGAAAGGTTCGATTAGATCAGCTGCAAGACATGTGATCGAATCATCTCTCTAGCCTGTATAGGTTCATAATCCATATCTTTATATCTTGGATCAAGAAATGAAGCAATGTGTCTTACAGATACAATTTCTTTCCGTATTAATTCAAAACGAGTAGTTAGTTGATATGAAATTGTGTTCTTAAATTTTTCCGTCATACTATCATCTTTGACAGTATGTTCACAATGGGAAAATTTACAAAACTTCAAATAGGCACACGCTGTTATAAACGGGGTGATATTATTTTTCACTAGATTCATGTAAATAATTAAATGGTTTATGAAAAAAACATGTATGATCATTTATCACAGATCACGTGAATATGCAACATAAATATCGGTGTACCCGTAACACGGATACACGAACGCAATAAAACACGTATTTTATTAAGATCTCCAATAATAATAAGTACTGCGGTCAATGCACGAGCTCTTTATTATTTACTTAGCTATGCACCACAATCGCTGTGCTGGATTATGTAACATTATAAATACAATAAATGCATTGTTTATTGGTTATGTTACATTGTAACATATTACGTACGAGTGATTTGACCGAGATTTTGTGATAACAGTGATGGCAATAATTATTACACCTATAACATATTTTTTTTTTTTAGGAATCCCGAAACCATATAGAGGTGTATTTGATTTCAACGCATATAACCAAGAATTATTGGGTTACTTAAGTAAGCAATTTGAATTACTGTTTTGCAATCAAAAGATTAGGTTGTAAATTGTCTAAGGTGTAGACGAGACAATAATAATTGTATGCGACCATGATGTCTGATGGTCGTTCAAATTATATATTTACAAATGTACGTGATTGTTAATATACGTAATTAAGTCCAAAATTATCTTTAAAAATGAAAGTTTTAAAAACGAAAATATACAGGGTGATTGAAAATTTATATTACAGCCATTTTATCATGTAAATATAACATCTAAAATAATTTGTACATTTTAAATACTGTCTTTTTTTGTGGATATTTTGATGGTCAACATTTGAAATTCAAAGGGAAAACTTTATTGAAAATTCCATAATCAGTTAAAATAAATTTTGGAGTTGAAATTTTTGATTGCCATTGACCCGTTTACGAGATATTCTACTTTTTAGGTAGGGGTGATTAATGAAACACTATGGATTTGTGTGGTGGCATAGCATGGCGTGGGGCATTTGAAAGTGTTCCACCCCTAATACCCTCCCCCAAAAGACAGTAAAAAAAAAAATGTACAAATTATTTTAGATATTTATAAATTGAATAACTTTTATTCTATACATATTTTTCTATTTTGAATATTTACATGATAAAATGGCTGTCACATATGTATAATAGTTACACTTCTTTCCGACGTGTACAATAACTGTCGTAAGTTCGTAATTTTGTACGCATAATTTATTATGTTTGGTTATAAACCCATATTAGTGCTATCTATAAATATTTTTGTTAAAAGATGACAGTATTATTTACAGTGTATCTCTAAGTTACGGTCACCCGTATATACCTAATTATCACATATTCCCGAAATGTTCAACTATCAGCAAATCTTTCTAATGTTCATTAAAATTTCTGCATTTAGAGTCAGATTTGTATTTGTCATTTGAAGAATTCGGTAAGTTTGTATATAGTTTAATATTTACACATTTAAACACGTTATTAAATTCATTATGCAGTCTTATGTGAACTCAATCACCTTCAATTTTTCCGAATTCACTTTATAGTTTACAAAACCATTTTCTCTATGGGATAGGATCAGAATACTCCCACAGTATTTCTACCTTTCATAAGAGGTGACAAATGAGGTTGCGTCTGGTTAACAGTCGGAATAAAATTATAGTACGAGTATGAGTATAAAAAAAGTATAGGGAGTTCTAAACGAGAATTTGGTGGATTGTCTCATCTCGGTGGAAGAAATTAACAATAATTAGTAAGAATTGTTATAAAAATAAGCGTAGAAGGAATGAGAGGGGGGAAGAAGACCGAGCAAGAAGTGGTTTGTTGCGGTTGAAAATGATATGAGAACACTCAAGAACAATCAGTGTTTGCAAGATGGGAGTCATTACTATTTATTATGCTGTCGCTCGTTTCGAAATTTGATATGTGACATATGAATAATAAAAATAAAAAGAAAGGCAAGATAATGGGGACGGGTGCAGCCACTGATGTAGTTTGGAAGTTGGGAAGGTTAAACGATTTATATATTTCTTTGATAAAATTTGTTTAATGTTGTACCAATTTTCCCAGTTTTCCTACGTTTTTCCCGATTTTCCCATGTTTTATCCCGGTTTTTCACATTTGCTGGGAAAACTCTTGGAAAAATCAAAAAATTACCTCCTTAAAATACCTCCCCACACCGCTTTCCTTTCAGAAAAAGATGACACGTAGAAATCTGAGCAAATCTCCTGGTAGAAAAGTTGCGCACAGGTAAAAAAAAAAAAAATAAACATCTTTGTAAAACTATAAGTTTCTTTGCTCCAACCAGAATCTAAAATATTAATATATGTATTAAAATTACCCGGTCATATGACTATATATATTATAGATTACATAGTTACAGTTCACACATACAAACATTAATTGAAAACATAATTAGTGTGTTAAATATTTGTTTAATTTAGAAAACGAATTTAAAAATGCACAGTTTGATAAATGTACCAATGAATTAAGAAAATGTTTAAGTAAGTGCATTGCAATTTAATAACTTTAAAAAAAAGTGTAGGTACTACTGTATATCTATTGCAAAAACTTGATTAATCGTTTTACCAGATGAAATATTGTAGCATCTGTGTGGTCCTATGTATATAACTGAAATCTAATTTTGTAAAAATAAAAATGATTAGAACAAATATGATTTGAAATATAATATTTATCATGTAGTGGTACACTGTTATATACAAATTAATAGTAATTTACGTGTTATAAATTATAATTTGTAATTCAGTTGTATAATATATTTTATGCCTTATTATGTATCATATGGTATGTTTGTTTTTAATAGACTTCAACAAATTCAGTAAGTATCTCGGTTTGTAAAATATATAATAACAATAATAAAAATAAGACTGAGTGAAGTCGGTTAAATATGTTTTGAAATCCTGTGATTTTTACAATTTTTGACTTTTTGAAAAATTATAAGAACTACTGTATATCTATTGCAAAAACTTGATTAATCGTTTTCCTAGATGAAATGTTGTAGCATCTGTGTGGTCCTATGTGTATAACTGAAATCATATTTTCTAAAAATAAAAATGATTAAAACAAATATTATTTGAAATATAATATTTATCATGTAGTGGTACACTGGTACATACAAATTAATAGTAATTTATGTGTTATAAATTATAATTTGTAATTTAGTTGTATAATATATTTTATGTCTTATTATGTATCATATGGTATGTTTGTTTTTAATAGACGACAACAAGTTCGGTAAGTATCTCGGTTTGTAAAATATATAATAACAATAATAAATGAATGAAGTCGGTTAAATATGTTTTGAAATCCCGTGATTTTTACAATTTTTGACAGTCCATCCAAACGTGTATCAATGTAAATACAAACAATTTGGTATGCGTCACGCATAATGCGTGTTATACAAAACCTATAAAAAAATGACAAATATATGTCATGTTAATATTAAAAAAAAATGGCATCATAAGTGAAGCAAAGGAAGTTTAAGAAAAACCATAGATGTTAATAAAATATCGAGATTTGAGTAATATGTAAACATGTTTATCGCAAAAGTAATTACATGTACGACATCATAAAATGTATGATAAATAATTATTTATTTAACTTAGTTATAAAATTAAAATGCATTTTTATAATTTTTAAATATTCAAAACATTACTTACCAATATTTAATTAAAATTAAAATTAATTATACTTTTTAATTTTTTTTTTGTACATAATCAAAAGTTTGTGGTTCTCAGATTTAGTAAATCGAATTCTGAAATTTGATGAGTGATGACATAAGTTAGATATACATTTCACAAAATAATCCTAAATAAAAATGTTAAAATTAAAATAAATTCTATTGAATTTATGTATCACTCTTCAAAAAAATGAGGAAGTATTTGATTCCATTCGATTTTTTTTTGGAATTTTCAATTGGAAAATCGAAAAAAGAGTTTGTACTTGCAAAAGTTGTTTTCGTTGTTATTAAATAATGATTAATCAATATACCTAACATAAAGATTATAATTATTTTAAAAAACATATTACGATATGAACGGTTTTGATAAAGGTAAGTTACTTTTTTGTATTGTACTCATCATGATTGTGCAACCAAGGAGAAAGGGGTGGCTATTGCGACTATTCAAATGCTTTTGTATACGATACACAAAATATGATATTTTAGTTTCTCTTATAGGCTTTTTATTTTTGAGCAGTACATTTTTCGTATTAACACCGATATTCTTATTTAAACTCAAAAAACTCATTTACGTAAATTGTAATAATTTTCAGTTACTGAGGATAACAAATATCGAGATTGTTTAAGTATGCTATCAAAATATTTATTTATAATTTATAGATAATAATATAACAAATCTAATCTAATTTTAATTTTTGATTATTATTAAAAAATATTTATTATTTGTTTACATTGTATAAATAAGTAAATTCGACTGACTTTATATTTTATATAATACATACATATACATTATGTAACCTATACTAGAAATTTATTTTTTTTCGAAAAACCAGTAAACCGGTTTATTTTAGTATGTGTTTGTTGCTACATCCGATTTAAAAGTATACTTATTGATAAATGTTTTCAATTTTAATTTTCAAGAACATAAATAAATGATAATATAAATATTAGTATCAATAATAAATAAAATATAATAGAGATATAATATTACACACACTTGCGAAAGTAATGCGATTGAAGATTAAGTGATAACTATTATTAGAAAAGAATTATCGGATTTTGGGATGAGCAGACCATGATGAATCAGGCAAGTTAGTAGTTACAGTCTTGTAAAAAATATTTTTAAAATTTATTTAAATACAGATACAAATACATTCATACACAAAGTTTTTAAGAACAAATATAAATAATTAGCATGTATTTAAATACTTCTCAAATACTTTTTTAATTTGACTTATTAATTATTCAAGTAGGTTCATAAAATTAATTTTTAAATTTCTAACATAAAATTAAATATTCAATTATTTAAGTACCTATTATTAGAAGTTTGAAACACCTACTTCATTTTATATTGAGAAATGATAATAAATAGAATGTGCTATGATAATTCTGAAATAATTTAAAACTTTCAAATGTCATAAAATAAAAATTATAAATTTATCATGATATAATCATTCCCAAAATTTTGTATTACATTTAAACAGCATGTTTTTTTTTTAAAAATATTAATATGAAAATGTTTGGTTTAAGCCTCCCATGATAGTTTAATATCTGTCTCATTCGTCACTACATCACTGTGTCAATTTGCCTTTGTCTGATTTCGTTCTCCTTGGTTAATAACGAAGATAATATCACAAGATCCAAATCACAGAATATACATTACAATATATTATTTTATTACTGAAAATATTAAATAACAACATGTAATTTCAAATTCTTGGGTTAAGAATAGTATTTGGCATTCAAATACAAATACGTCCAAGATGGTATTTAAAATACTTAATTCAACAATTATTTAAAAAGTTGTTTAAATATTATAAAAGTATTTAAATACATTTACTTAAATATTTTTATTGAAACACTTTACAAGACTGGGAACTTAGTAGTCACCTATTTAATGAAAACTAAATTACAATATCGCTTCTTTGCAACAACAAATAACGAAGTCCATTCCATGTTTGAACACTGTACAAATATTAAATTTTGATAATATTTAGAATTTATAAAATAAATATATTAATGCGCGTTAAATCGACTGATTTCTGATTATACGGGAACAAATGTTTTAATTTTTTCTACATTTCTGTTCAATATCGTGTACGGACAAAACCGTGCGAGATAACTAGTATATTAAAATACGGTGAAATAACATTTTTATTGGAAACTACTTACTTATATATTACGAGGAATCATTTTTTAAAAACCATAATTTATGCAATATATAATATATAGCTTAAAAGAAAATGTGTCAAATATCACATTTAATAAACAATTTATTTGAATTATGTCTTTACGTTTATTTTGTCAATAGATACTAAGGAACCAACTGGTAAGATGTTTTTTTTTTGTATTCAACAATAATTTGTTTGAATTTTAAACATTTTAAATTTTAAAGTTTAATAATTATTACTGTTCGTGTTTGTAGTAGAAAGATTCGATTAAAGGCAGATCGTTAAACATTGGAATAGTTATCACTTTGCCAGGACCTTCTTATTTGTCAGCTAAGAGAGGTACCACTATATTTCAAGGTTCAAAACGAATCAAATGCTACAATATTATTCAGTTATGAGCTCCCTAATAGCACCATTTGCACTAATGTGGCAATCCCATTAGTTTCCAAATAAAGACATTTTATGTGGAGTTCACACTGACTAGGTAAATTTGGAAGGGGGTGAGGGGAGGGTGTTTGTGTTGGTGTGGCACATTGAGTAAATAATATATTAAATGAGGCATTGTCATTTTGTAACCCTCGAAACTGTCGCTAAAATGATATACTTACATAATAAGAAAAAGTTGTTTATTTTTTTTTATCTGTGCGCAACTTTTCTTCCAGAAGACTTGCTCCAATTTTTGTAAAAGTGTAGCACTATTTCTGAAAGGAAATCGGAGTAGGGAGGTACTCCCTACTCTAAATAAACATCTTTAAAAAAACGATAAACTTCTTCGCTCCACTCAGGGTCTAAAATGGAGATATTTTTTTGTTTATTTCAAGTGATTAAACATAATAATTAAGTTAGATAATATTTTAATAATTATAATATTATTTTAATAATAATTTAAATAATATAATATAATAATAATTGTAATAATATTTTTTTAATTTAACTATTTAGGCATCACGAGTATGGCATGTGAGTTACATTTCCAAATTTCATATTTTCAGAGTGCTGTTAATAATAGCTACCTATTATAGATATTAAACTGATATAATATCAGTTTACAAACCTATGTCAGTTTATTTACTTTGGTTTGTCGATATTTCGTTCTATGTTTTCACCGTCAACATTTCAATCCGTCGATATTTCGTATTTTTTGGTATTTTGACTGTCGGTGCGTGGCGTTTCGACTGGCTCCCGCTTACAAAGAATTGTTTTTTTTCCCCAAAAAAATATATTTTTGGTTAATAAAAATGATTCATTTTTTTTCACGCTATACTTTAAGATATGGTCAAAACTGCAGTTGAAACTCCATATTTAGTGGCCCATTATTTATGGCAAACCGGAGAGCGTTTTATGCACACAAATAGTTCACCTCTAGACATTTCACACACTTTTAAAATTAATAACATTATTAGTAGATCATTTTTGATAAGCTCTTGATAGCTGTTCTGCTTTTGTTGTTCTTCATATGATAAGCAAATTGTTCTATTATAGTATGAAATATAATACAAATAACTGACATCTAGCCATTGATACCTATTCATTTATCACTATTTTTTTTGGTACTTATCAGTATCCAAGCCGAAAAGTAAAGCGGAAAAGCTTATACTTCCTTAAAAATGTATTAAACGAGATCAAGTTCTATCAAGTTAGGTCATAACTGTCTTTAAATTCCAAAACTCCTACTACCAATCGCAAATCGGAGAGTGTCTTATGCGTATAAAAAACTAACCCCTATACATTTTACAAGACAACTTCCTCATTCTAACTGTATCGAGTAAACTTTACATGTTGCATGCTTTACTAGATTTCCCTGTATTCTGGCTGAATAGAGAAGCTCTAGCCGAACGACCGGAATAACTGTGGCCAACAAAAGTTCGCTCTTCCGGAAAAGCGAAGCTTCCCTGGAGAAGCGCTGAGAGCATAGGCGCAACTAGAGGGTGCTTGGTAGGCTAAGTACCTCCCATTTTCCAAATAGCCCCCCCAGTTACGATAAATATAGTTGTTAGATATATTAATATTTTATAATAATTATTTGTACCTATTTGTTTTTATGATTATAATAATTTAATACAATATTATATTTTCAAATTTAAGCAAGTATATTTGTTTTAGGCTATGGCCCCCCAGAATTTTTGCCTTAGCTGCACCTATTGCTGGGGGTTTTGGGTCGGATATAGTGTTTAATAAATTAGGTGATAAAGATATTATATGTTTAGCTAATAACGATTTAATATGTTTTTATAATGTAGCAAATATTTTACCAAGATTTATCGGTTAGTATTATTTTTATATTATTACAATTTTGATATTAGTATTTGTCATTAAAATAAAACAATTGTTTTTAGTAACCCGTCCAACCCGTTTTTCTCTAATAATAAACTGTTTTAGTAAGTAAAATTTATAATTTTTAATATGATATCAAAATCAGGTATTAAAGAACAGCCCGGTTCTATAAAAATGGGATCGGACCAGACCAAATATTTAAAATGATTTGTTTAGCTGGATTAGACCAATTCCTAAAATATATTTTTCGATCCAGACCAATTTGAACGAAGCTCATAAATTTTTTAAATGCCTAGATCAACTCAGTTCGGATTAAATATTTAGAAAAAATGCCAACCGGTTGCTGTAAATTGGCCGGCTGGGGAGTGGGTGCGTTTAGGCGGGATGGAAAGTGAACGGGGGGGGGGGCTTTGACACAATATTAATGGGCAACTAGAAATTCTGGAGCGTTATAAGCTAGAGCATAATTTGGATATTGCGCGATACACGTAATACGTAATCATAAACCAATAATAAACGGTTAAAGAGACGTTTGATTTACTGTGTGATAATACCGAGTTTATTACATTATGGTTTTTGGACTATAATCACAAATTATATTATACACACACGCATATGTATATTATATAAAACTATACCTATACCATACGAGTACTTGGTAATTTTATAAAAAACGATTCCTGTGTACAACTGTGTGAATGTTTGATTGCGATCAAATTCGGAATCCGGGAACAGATTTTGATGCTGTTTTTACTTGTATTTCGATTTTTTTTAATTCGACCACCATAAGGCGTCTCGCACTTTCATTTTGGTCTTGTAATATGCTTTACGCACACTTTAGACTCATTAGACACTTTAGAGTTCATATTGTATTTATCAAGCATCTACATAAATTGTTTGTTTTTTATAGAAACTCTCCATAAAGATGATGTAAAAGTTCTCGAAACTTGTTTGAGTAAGATATCTATTGTGAAAAATTATAATTGGATAGCATTTAACTTGTAGAAGTCAATATAAGAGTATAATACATTTTTAATTACATATTATGTGGGTAATTACTAATTAAAATACTTATGTTGTCTAAACAATTATTTAAATATTCAAAATATACTATATAGCAATTTAATATATTTTGTACACAAACTCATGATTTTGAGAATTTTTTTTTGTTTGCTTTTATATTTAACAATATTATTTAAATCAAATTTCTAATCCTTTCATTACCTACCGGCTATCACTTCCAATCATCTCAGATATATATTTAAACTTAATCAAATTATGTATACAAAAAAATAAAAAGTTACACGTTTCAAAAATAACCTATACCACTATATGACTATATGGAAATGTTAATTCACAAAATAAATATTAAAATACCTATATTTTAATTTATTACTATCACTAAATTCAATTGTAAACATAATTATATTTTATGATTAAATCATTATTTTGATTTTGTGTTACCTATATTTTTAAATAACAACGCAATGCTCTACCAATTTCAGAGTCATTTAAGAATCAAGTTGACCCAAGTCTAAAAGGAAAATACGAAGGTAACATTAACACCAATTAATTATTAAAGCAGTGTCGATACCCTGCACTTAATATACATGAGCTAAATCTGTTGCTCAAAAATATCAACCGAATAACACTTCACATGATATTAATAGTCACTTGAATATTCTGTTTCGTTAGCAATTCAACAGTTAAATGAACTTTCTATAATATTGGTAATGAAACATTTATTTAATGTTATTTATTTTCTTTTGCAATTTTATTTTTTAGATATAGCTCCCTTAACTACTGCACAAGGTAATTTACTGTGAAAATGATAAAAAATAATTTTCAATTTGTCACACGTTAACATCGTATGTTATATATTATAATAAAATAATTAGGTGAGTTAATGGTATTTATTTTCTTTTACAATTTTTTTTTTTTTTTTTTTTAGC